>JBBIGC010177156.1:0-14951 GCA_037576955.1 Lepidarchus adonis
CAATGAGAGACTTGAATTTCCCTTGGGAGGCGGTACAAGGAATACTGGATTGTGAGAGTGATGTAGGGTCCGTTACATCCTGTATTTTATAAGAATCTTTTTAAGGTCTGGTCTTTTTTAAAATTAACAAGAAGTGGGTCCTTATATTGGTTGTTGAAAGAGCCACTGTTCTATGGTTCTGTTTTGGATTGCAGTCAAGGGTCTCTTGTACCTGCCACGAGTGCAGCCCTGTGCTTGGTTGTGTCTGTACTCCCTGTCTTTGCCCCACCATGTGGTAGCCATGAGTTGTTGTGTCATCTGTCCCTTGTTGGTGTCCCTGCCCAGTTTCCAGGTGTATGTCAGTATAAAGTGTCATGCTTCCGGTTCTATGGTGCGGATGATTGTTAATGTCAAGCTAGTGGTTATGGTAGTGGTGTCTCATACACTTAGTCCTTTTTATGTGTAGTTCACTTATGTAAATAAACACATTTGCAACGAAACCTCAATTGCTTCCAGTCTACTCCGCCCGCTTACAACGAGATTTCTCAGTTCAGGGTTGACAACACTTGGGGGGCTGGTCAATTTTGTTGGCCCTGATTTGAGTGATGGCGGAGCGTTGGCTCATCATTTGGGTATCAGGACAGTTCGTGTAGTTATGCAGCTTCTGGAAAAATGGCAGTTTCTTCTCACTGGTGAGGAGCTACACATTTTAGGAGCTTATTTTAGAGGTGAAGTTACTTCGGTCTGCCATGATTCTTTTCCAAGTTTTACTTTGTATCCAGATTTAGCTGATTGTACAGGCATTTCCTGAATTCGGACGAGTTGCGTTTTTTTATTTACAAGCCACAAATGGAAATACATTGTATAAAGTATCTGTTGTGGGTTTTAATAAACAGGCTTTGGATGGGAAGGTGGATACCCCTTGGCATGCAGTGTTAGAGGTCGGAGAAAATCTTAGACCACAATGGCGAGCTCTGTACAAGTCACCAATAACTAAAAAGGTTGGGGATCTGCAATGGGGATTTTAACATGGTGCGATTGCAGTAAATGCTTTTGTTTCAGTGCTGAATCTGGCGGTGGGACAAGGGTGAAAGAAATTGTATTCCAAGCTTTTATGTACTGTCAGAGGCTACAGCCTCTATTTGCTACTGTGATAGATTTATTTGTCGAGTTTCATGAATGCTATTCTTTGGAGACTTTTATTTTTGGGTTTAAATATGTACAGAAGCATCGTTTTAAATGTCAGATTATAAATTTCTTGCTTGGTCAAGCAAAGATGGCAATTTACGTTGCAAAAGGAAAATTGAGAAAAATGTGAATGTTGACACTTTGATGGTGTTTTCTATTCTTGTGAAATCTCGTGTTCTGATTTATTTTAATTCTAACTCTAACCTGTTTGCTGCTCAGAATTCAAAATCTCCTATTAATTCTCTCAGCTTAATACAGAGCTTGAAGGAGCTGCTTCTTATCTGTGGGAGATGAGCTACTGAACAGAAGACTGTGAAAGGCCTGTATTGGGCTGGAAGGGCAATGGAAGATGCTGGTTGGGCTGGGGATCCAATCAGTAAGCCTGAGAGAATAACCGTGTCTGGGTGCTAGTGGGGAGACTGCTAGTTTCGGCCTAGGGAAGCTGTGTCTCTAGTGGGACTAACTAAACTGCTTGAAACTCAGGCTTTTTGGCCTATTGTAGCAAATCTCTACACAGGGGTATCACCATTGTGCCAATTCAGTATCCAGCATAACACGTTATTGATACTATTTTGCTATTGTATCAGTAAAAAGCTGTGTCTTAAACCACATAGTCCTATTCTATACATACATACACTGTGGTGCACTCTTTTTTTGCATACTCTTTAATTTGTTGCGTGTGAATTTAGCTACAGTTTTTATATAGAAGTCTGTGTATTTTATGTGGCACGTTTTTGAGGGAAAGATTCAGAGTTCACTGTTTTATAGGACTGCTTGTTTTTTTTCTTTTGTGCAGTTAAAAAAATCCAGGTCATATTGAAAACAGACATTAATATACTTCTGCTGAATACATTAGTAATTCAAGGAGATACAGTATTCAATCATAATATAAATGTAACTTTCTTTCTTATTATTGCCAGCTGTCCTGCTGCCTTTCAAATTGTTTTTTTTTAAATAAATATGTGTTTAATGCCTTAATAGCATCTATAATATTTATGTAGTATGATGTGTACTTTCTGCAATAAAGTGATATTCTTTATGTTACTAATGGCACAAGAAGTATGAAGAAAAATGACACGAGGGGATTCATCAGAAGCTTGACCTGCTTGATAAATAAGCAGTTCATGATCCAGAACCCTGAGGTTAACCTGCCTTGAAGCAGGTTAGGTGTGCACTGTAAATTGCAATGGAAAATCGAGGATTAAATCCAACAAAGAATAAAGTCATCTAGCTAAGCCAGATCCCTGTTCCAAAGCTTTGAATGTCGCCTCAACATTGTTTCACCTTAGATTTGGCTTTATTGTAATGAGCCATGCTAGGTGTGTTTTGCTTTCTAAAATTAGAATTAGACCAATGGCAGCTCCTGCCAAACCTCTCAGAGAGAATCATTGCTGCAATGATGGCTAAAGTGACCAATTGAAAAGGACAAGTGAGTATATACATTTTTAAACATTGTCGCATTGCAATGTCAGTCAGCTAATAAACTAGACATTGTCACATTTCTATTTGTTTTTTCTGGTCACCTCAGCAGCAACACTATCATTAACCACTAGGTGGCACCAAAAAAACTGGCTTCACTGGGATTCCTTATGCCAAGTTAGATATGATTTTTACAAATTTGTTTAAGCCCAGAATCTCTACAGATTGAAGACAGAAGTTAAACAAAAATAATGTGAGTCTTTCAGAGCAATCTGGGCAAAAGTGCTACACAAATGAACTTGAGCAAATAGCCTGCATGATATGCATGATTTACCTGGACACAGCATATCATCATGTTGATAATGACATTGAACATGAACTGAAAATGCCAGATTTTACTAGTTAGCTTACTCCAGCTTAGTTACAAATGAGCCATTTCAGATATTCAGGAATTCACTTCATGTTGGGGTTTTATTTAATTTATCTCCTGATTTTTGAGTTTGATCTTTTATAAGCAACCAGACTCATGAGCATGCAGCTCACATCCAATAGGAACTATTACTTAGTTCAGACTACTTCTCAGTCTTGGGAGTGGTGGATTTAGCCATTAAAGATGACTCAAGGGTGTCTGTCCCATCCAGTCTTGAAATCTCTAAATTACACACCCACACCCTGCTTCTGTATACACACTCAGACTGTCTTGTTGAGTAGCACTTAAAACCTTGCAAAATGTAAAGCACAAGCAATTGATTAGCATTTAACATTTTCATATATTTTATTAACATTTTCATTTATTTAATAAAAACATGACCATCATAATGCTTATTTAAAAAGTTTATTTATTTTGGCAAATTCCAGGGCTGTCCTGTTGTTTTGCAGGGATGTTATTTGTGATTGTATGGTAATTGTTAATTGTATTACTAATTAATTGAAGCTTTCACTTATTCACTTATTTCATTAAAACCAGTCAGTAGTGCTAAGTATAGTTAATGGTATTAATAGAAGATTACAGTGAATGCAGTACATGGCAATTACGTTATGCTTTATCAAAACCAAATCAAAGGCAAATGTTTAAATGAGTGCAATAAAAATGTGGATTTTGGCGTCTCCATCAGACTGTCTTACAATTACGTTCTAGCCCGAATCTCCACGATTGGTAACAGGAGGACCAGGTGTTGTGGCTGGAGCAGGAGCAGGGGCAGGTGCAGGTGCAGGCGCAGGGTTGAAAGGCAGAAAGAAAGGAATCCAAGGAAACCAAGAGGGCGTATATTGGTGATGCTGAAACCGAGGATAGAAAATGTAGAACCTCTGCAGTATAGGCAATGGGGAAAAAACTTGATATTACAATAAATAAGATATTTACCACATGTAAGTTAAAAAGTAAAGGCAGATTTTTCTATCCAGGGTAAATGTATGTATGTAACTTCTCCATCTGTAATTATTATAGTGTGTATGGAGTAAATGCATCTTCAAATATACATACTAAATGCTGTGAAATATAGGGATGTCTAACTAAAAGAACTATCCTATAGGTTACCAGCCCAGTTATATGATGGATACATTATTGTCATTTTTCTCTGTTAATGCATTGATGATGTGATATTGTTTATTTGAGGTTTCTTTAAAGTTTACCTCATCGCTTCCAGATGATTTCCAGCGATGAGAAGAAACCTGTAATAAATTATAAACACTTTTTTTTAGAAACTCTAGTATATTTTATGCAAAATTAAGTAGTTAAGTATGTTGTACATGTTTTTAACTTACAGTTCCTGGTAGTGTGAGACACAGGACAGACAGCAGAAGGAAGCAGAACATTCTGGCAGAAGGCATTATTCTCCTAAATGAGTAATAACATAATATAACAGCATTGTAACATTACTTTATGTAACATGTTTTTAAAACATTGAAAGCCTGGCTGTATTATTATTATTATTATTATTATTATTATTATTATTATTATTATTATTATTATTATTATTATTATCGTTGTTGTTTTTGTTGTTGTTTTTGTTACTATTATTATTATTATTATTATTATTATTATTATTATTATAGTATTGTTGTAGTAGTAGTAATAGTAGTAATAGTTTTGGTGGTTGTAGTTGAAGTAGTTCTGTAGTAGTGGTAGATTTAGTGATGGTGGTGGTAGTAGTAGATGTAGTACTTGTAATAGTAGTAGCAGTAATTGTAGTTTCTGTAGTTGTTGTAGTAGTAGTAAGTAGAAATAATAATTGTAGTTGTAGTTGAAGTAGTAGTAGTAATTGTTTTAGTGGTAGTAGTAGTAGTAATAGTTGTAGTTGTAGTAGTGGTGGTAGTTGTAGTAGTAGTAGCAATAATTTTAGTGCTAGTGGTAGTAGTCTTAGTAGTAGTTTTTGTAGTAGTAGCAGTACTAGTACAATAGTTGTAGTTGTAGTTGCTGTAATATTAGTGGTAATAGTAGTAATAGTTTTAGTGGTAGTGGTAGTAGTAGTAGTAGTAGTAATAGTTATGGTGGTAGTTGTTGTAGTATTAGTGGTAGTAGTAGTAGTAATAGTTTTAGTGCTAATGGTAGTAGTAGTAGTAGTAGTAGTTGCTGTAGTAATAGTTGTAGTGGTACTTGTAGTGGTACTTGTAGTAGTAGCAGTAATAGTTTTAGTGGTAGTGGTGGTAGTAGTAGTAGTTCTTGTAGTAGTAGTAGTAGTAATAGTTGTAGTACTAATGGTAGTAGTAGTAGTTGCTGTAGTAATAGTTGTAGTTGTACTTGTAGTAGTAGTAGTAGTAGTTTTAGTGGTGGTAGTAATAGTAGTATTTGTATTAGTAGTAGTAGTAATAGTTGTAGTGGTAGTTGTTGTAGTATTAGTGCTAATGGTAGTAGTGGTAGTTGTTGTTGTAGTAATAGGTGTAGTAGTAATAGTTGTAGTGGTACTTGTAGTGGTAGTTGTAGTAGTAGTAGTAATAGTTTTACTGGTAGTGGTAGTAGTAATAGTAGTAGTAGTAGTAGTAATAATAGTTGTAGTGCTAATGGTAGCAGTAGTAGTTGGTGTAGTGGTACTTGTAGTGGCAGTTGTAGTAGTAGTAGTAGTAATAGTTTTAGTGGTAGTGGCAGTAGTAGTAGTAATAATAGTTTTAGCGGTAGTGGTAGTAGTAGTAGTAATGGTTTTAGTGGTAGTAGTAGTAGAAATAGTTTTAGTGGTAGTGGTAGTAGTAGTAGTAATGGTTTTAGTGCTAGTAGTAGTAGAAATAATTTTAGTGGTAGTAGTAGTAGGAATAGGTGTAGTGGTAGTGGTAGTAGTAGTAGTAATTTTTGTAGTAGTAGTAATAGTTGTAGTAGTTGTTGTAGTATTAGTGGTGGTAGTAGTAATAGTTTTAGTGATAATGGAGTAGTAGTAATTGCTGTAGTAATAGTTGTAGTGGTACTTTTAGTGGTGGTTGTAGTAGTAGTAGTAGTAATAGTTTTAGTGGTAGTTGTAGTGGTAGTTGTAGTAGTAGTAGTTTGTAGTAGTAGTAGTAGTAGTAGTAGTAGAAATAGTGCTAATGGTAGCAGTAGTAGTTGGTGTAGTCATAGTTGTAGTGGTAGGTGTAGTGGTACTTGTTGTGGCAGTTGTAGTAGTAGTAGTAGTGGTAGTAGTAGTAATTGTTTTGGTGGTAGTGGTAGTAGTAGTAATGGTTTTAGTGGTAGTGGTAGTGGTAGTAGTAGTAATGGTTTTAGTGGTAGTAGTTTGGTACTTGTAGTGGTAGTTGTAGTAGGAGTATAAATACTAGTTGTAGCATTTTTTTATTCCACTTAATTGATTTATTTTTAAAACAATTTGATTGATTGATTATTGAGGCAAGAAATAGTTTGTTCTAAATTTATCATTCTGACCCTTTAATTGACACTGACTCCGTGAAAGCTTCAACAGCAAAATTTTGGGGGCATCTTGGGAAAAATCTTGAAATTATAATTTATTGCTTGCAACTTAATCACAACACCTAATTTTAAAACTCCAACAACACTATGTCCATCATTCATGACAAATTTTGTTAAATTCTTCGCATAAACAGTAATTTTGCATGAACATTTAGAAGACATGTACGTATCTGTGTATGTTCATGCAGAAAACCAAGCAAAACCTGTAATTGCCCAGTCGTTTGCATTATAATTATGAGCATACTGTTACTGTTACTGTTACTAAAAGCATTTTCACAATTACATTTAGTTTCATATTAACATTTCATTCCAGGTTTAATTTCTGGTCTTATGTAGTTCATTAAATGGAGAAACAACTGTTTCAGTCACACAAACACAATCAGTTAAGGACATACAGAAAAGATGTAATTGATCTGTAAAAATTTAGAAACCAGAGACCGTAAAACCTGAGAACTAACATATTAAACATATTAAAAATAAATCTGTTCTATTTGCAAATACCCTATGTTGCCACACTGTGTCGCCATAGGGTAAGCAAAGGCTAAATCTGACAGTAATGCAGGGTTTTGTGTGCTGTATACTGACAGCATTGGAAATGGAAATCAATCATATCATACATCCTACAATGAAAACTGTCCTGTAACAACCTTTCTGTGTTGGTTAAAATTGCTTGTAGAAAAGATGACCAAAATCTAACCTGATGCAACAGCAAAGTAGCAAGAAGATACAAGTCTTAGGACTTACATGAATCTCTTCAGCTGCTCTAAGAAATGTGGAGAACATGTATCGATGTTGGAAAAGGAAGTAAAGATTTTTTTCCCCCTCACTCCCTCAATTTAGCATGTGCCCCGCCCTCAAAGAGTTTAATCTACAGAACATTGCGCCATAATGTGTCACAACCGTGGATTTGGATTTTACCCGTGAAGGAATTGCTTAATGTGTTTTTGCCTTTAATGTTTATTTCACAAGCTGGGGGAGGATGTCTGGGGATTAGTGCTCATTGCTGCAATTCGGACATCAAGCATAGCTGATGCACAACACACCTGTGGATGTTAAACAAGACAAGAATCTTCAACTGTGGCAAAAGCCTGCAACAAAGTGCTGCACCTACACCCCAATCAATGTGTGTTTTACTACTATGCCAGACTGGTGCCAGTCCTCTAGTCTGCTGCCATGCCAGACTAGTGCCAGATTGTTGCCAGGATTCTAGGCCACAATCATGCCGGACTGGTGCCAGTCTTCTAGTCTACAGCCAGACTGGTGCCAGTCTTCAAATCTGCGGCCAGACTGCTGCCAGTCGTTTAGACCCCTGCCATGCCAGACAGGTGACAGTCTCCTTGTCTGCTGTCAGGCTTGTGCCAGTCCTCTAGTCTGCTGCCAGATGCTGCCAGTCTTCTAGTCTCCTGCCATGCCAGACTGGTGACAGTCTCCTTGTCTGCTGTCAGGCTTGTGCCAGTCCTCTAGTGTGCTGCCAGACTGCTGCCAGTCTTCTAGTCTCCTGCCATGTCAGACTGGTGCCAGTCTTCAAGTCTGCTGCCAGACTGGTGCCAGTCTTCTATCCTGTTGCCAGTTTAATAATGATTTGTATATTTATACAATAAATGAAGTAAATTATGTTTAGGACCAACCGTGTCTGGGAAAATGAAGTTTTATCCACATACGTCAATGACCAAATTTTTGCATTTTCTCTGATTGTCCTTCCTTGGGTACTTTTGGTTTGTATTAACCACTGCATACTGCACACAAGAACTGCCAATGACGATCCCATGCTGTCTAGACATCACAATATGGCCCCTTGTCAAAGCTGCTAATTATCTTATGCTCTCCCACTTTTCATAGTTCCAGCACAAAAATTCCGGCTAATAAATCCTGCCCTTCACAGGTACCTCTGTAACTTAAAATAATCTTAATACCTATCGATCAGATTTTTTCAAATTTTTAAAGAAACGTTGGTTTGAACTGCAAAACAGTTGGTAGTCAAGTCAAGTCAATTTTATTTATACAGCGCTGACGTTGTCACAAAGCAGCTTTACAGAGTTTATATAATCCAAGTCTGAGCCCCCAATGAGCCAAAGTGTAGTAAAATGGCCATTTAATTCCTGTCTTGACAAGATCTGATTAGTTCTAAAGATAAGTTTTGAGGAGCTAAATTATTCAACTTATCTTTAGAACTAATCAGATCTTGAGCTTGTTTAAGTATAATAATAGTGTAAGTATAATAATATAAAAAAAAATTAACATTTATTTATTTATTTATTTATTTATTTATTTATTTACAGTGATGGCACAGAAGAACCATCTACTGAAAGGTTCACTGGGGAACCAGAAGTGGTACTGTTACACCCATAGGCTAATGCTTTTTAATAAGAGTGAATTATTATTCTTATTAAAACTTTCCGGCCTGGGGTTGGGTCATCTACAATGCCCACTACTGCTCCCAGAGGGAAGTATAGAGGTTCTCTTTAGTTATCGCCAGCAACCGACAACCGGCTTTCATTATTTTTTAACGACTTTTCCTTATCTACTGTTGCAGTGAAATATGAATTCACTCTTGAGTTTACCTCTCAAGTTACCCTCCTTAAATATTCTCCTGATAGTTTCTGGTCACTGATACTTCTACCCCAGCAGTCCAGGCTTGTGCCCCCAGCCTGGTGATTCAGAATTTCTATGGCTATAGTTTATATGTAATCTTACAGTATAATATGCCTTTTAAAGCATACTGAGACATATTTTGGTGAGATTTATCATGTAAATCATTTTTATTTTCAAAACTAAAGACCCATTTATACAATTTGACATAAACAGACAAGCATAAATTCATTAATGCATATCTTTATTTCAGTGAATCAGAAAGAACAACTCCACATGTATGTATTGTTGGCATCATTGCATTGGTCAGTTTATTTTCCAGCTGCAGCAGGAGCAGGAGCAGGAGCAGCAGCAGGAGTGGCCAGTCGCAGTAATAAGTAGGGCAGCAGGTAGTTCATTAGGTTGTTGTTGTTGTTGCTGTAGTTGGGCATGTAGTAGGGGACATATCCTCCACCTCCACCATATCCTCCTCGGTACTGGAAATACAGATACACATCAGCATTTGCATCAACTTTCAGAAATGTAATAAATATTAACAGTAATAAAACTATATAGAGATTATATAATAGTGCTAGTCCATTTAAAACTTTTAATAATTTGAGGAAATAAGTAAAAATAAGAAACTTATAAGTAACTTATATTAAATATAGCTATTATTGTGTATCAAACTCTCTGTGGTAGTACATTGTCAGTATCACAATATACAGTATTTCATTATACTATTGCAATGATAAATTGCCCTTGCCTTGTTTTCATTTAGAAATATTAGGATATGAAAATGGTTCAAGTAGGATTTCATGAATGGAAATTTGAAAAAGCATTACAAATAGACATAAAAAATGGCTATCAAACATCATAAAGATGCCATAAAACCTCAGCTAATCCTCCCAAATCATCATTCGATTAGTAATATACTCAATAGAAGCAGCCCTAAACTGAACAAGCACACTATAGATACAATGATTCAAGAATAAATGCTTCTGTGCTGGTAAGTTTGCAGTGCTACGTACCTCGCCACTTGATGAACGCTTCTCTCTTTCATTATCATCATCAACCTGTGAAAAAGCCTAGCATGAATTGCAGAACATGGTAGTGGCTCATTTGTATCTTTCTTCTCATTGACTTTCACCAGTGATCATAAGGTCCAGTACTTACAGGGAGAGCACAGCACAGTGCAATGATGCACAAACCAATAAACAATACGGCCTTCATGATTTTCACCTAAACAGTAGCTGATATACAAAGATGAAATGCCACATTAACAGTCTTGCATATACATTTTTATTTCTGTTCTAAATAGTATACAACTTTCAGCCAACACTGCAATCAGACCATACATCACCTTACCTTCAGGAGCAGGCTAGTAACACACAGGGTTTGCAGTTCTCAGGCTTGATACAGCTGCAATGGTGCCATGGGTCCTGCCTTTTAAAGAATGTTTCAGTCCACAACTGACCAATCAGAAAAAATGTCACACAGTGACACACTTGATGGATATTTTATGGCAAGGACTTTAGTGCAACAGTTAGGAAATGAGGAGTGATTCAGATCCAGCACCAGCTGTAAGTGTTCGGCTTTAGAGTTAAGATTTTGTTACATACCTTAAGAAAACAAGCCCATTGTGAAACACATCTTTTGAAATTACATCTGACACTTATGGCACATGAGTGATAATAGCATATACTTATTTTGCAACATGGTCATGTGACTTTTGACTTGGAGTGAAGTGTTTGTAACCAGGAGATTGTTGCTAACCACTTTTTTGTCCCTTTTTGAAATTATACAAAGTCTTATATTATGAAATCGCAATTTTACAACTCTGAACCTAACTTTTGTTAATGTTTTTTAATTTTGTTTTTAATATTAACATTATGTTAATAGTGTACAATATGAGATTTAATTACTTTTAATGGCTTAGATTGAGATATACATGATTCTTTAAAACTGAGAAACACACTCTTAGCCAAAATGGTTCTGTATAGTACCTGACAAAGGTTCTATGGCTTGCAACCATACTGTAGCAATTTTTGGTGCAACATAAAACTATAAAAATATTTTTAAAGTTTAAAGAAAAAAAACAACAACATATTTTCAACTTCGACATGAACAAGAGTGAGTTAAACAGGGCAAGACCTATTTACACATTTATTATAAATGTTCTTTGAAATTTCTCGTTTTTTTGAATGACTTTTAATTTTACTAAATAACTCTTGAAGAGCCCTGTGCTTATAACTTGTAGCATGGGTATCAAGAATAAATATGCAGAATAATAACATAAGCATTCAGAATACCATGTATTTGAAAAGTGAAAAATCTTAGTGAATAAACTTGCTTTTGGATCTATTGTACTTTTGCAACTCCTCATTATTCACAGTCAAATTAAGCAAATGGATAAAACAGTATAACTACGGTCCACTGTACATGCTTTGCACATGCTTATTATGAAATGTTTTGATGTTCATGTTTACCTTTCTGATTTTATCTGGAAAACTGGTAATAAATTTTTTCCTCAATTTTGAATCTAAATCAAACCATAACCTTAATTCTAATCTTATTTACACTAATCTAACACTAGATCATAACTGTTGTTTAATAATTAGTTTCACCAGATAATGGGTTAACAATTTCAATATGTTTTTTTTCTTTTTCTAGATTTTGTGGGGTTTGGTTCCAGCAAATACCTAGATTTTTTCCATTTACATAAAAACAGCAACACTGGCAAGTCAAACATCTTGGCATTGTTGATAAGTACAACAAACAAAAACAGATTTTATTTTTCTGACAGGAATTTGTCATGAAAATAAAGTTAGTGACACTGAAGTATCCTGGGAACACAGTTATTTGTAATTTGTGAATAGTTGGAATCACTGAGGCGCACACTTACCAAGATCCCAAATAAAGAACCTTATGAACAGTGAATTGCACATATACTGGGCATTTTGGGTAATATACAAATAATAACTGCTAGAACAAAGGAACTGCTATTAGTATTGATACATTTTTGTAAGTGCTAATTGGTAATAATAGCAATGTGTGGATCTTAAAGATGTGTTTAGGTTTATGAAACAATTTTAAAAATGTAGAAAGAGCAGAACAACATAGAAAGAACAGCAGAAAAGTAATAGCAATACATTTTAAAGCTTTTACCAAAAATAAGTATCAAAGTGACCATATCAGAACAAGTCTATATGTGTACTTATAGATATGTAAAGGATATGACAAGAACTTGATCAACCGTTGCATTTTTTCCATACGAACATTTTCCCCTTACTGTATAAAGTGACCTTAGGTTTGTAAAAGTTTATTATTATTATTATTTAGTTTTTATGCCTGTCATATATATATATTTTTTTTAACTCGGGGGGGTCTTGAAGGGGTGAGCATGATGCTCTAAGAGAGCGAGGAGTGACCTTTTAAATAATTGTTACTCATTCGTGCCTTTTATTCCGGCCATGTGCAGAGAACATGATGGTCAATGCATCTTCATTACGTTTGCTGCTTGCTTTGTGCTACATGCTACTAAAACATTTTTGTTTTTAACTTTGTTGATATTTGTTGGTTAAGCAATCCTGGAGAGAGCAACAATGGGCCTGAATGTCCTCTACTTGTACACAGTCTGCCTGACCATTGATTTGTGGTGGGAAAACTCTAAATAGTTGGTTTGTAACTTCTTCCAGCCTGATGAGCACCTCTTTCTCTGAGCTTCCCAGAAATCTGTTTTTTTTCTTGCCATGAAACAGTTCCACAAGCATTTTGTCACAAACATCTTCCTCATGGCATCATTATTATTACATTGAAACCATTTTTAATACACTGTCTGAGACATTGTTATATTATAATTTAGAGATAAAATATTGAACAAAATAATAATCTGTATTACATGAAAACACATGTAGATGACATTTCTGGGTTGAATAGTAATGTTTTATTAAACTTTCGATTTCTTCTGATTCTTGGTAAATATTGTCTTTATAAAGGAGAAAATGGCAACAGACATGTATAATGCAGTTATATTTTTATTGCAAGAAAACACACAGGATGACTTCAGGACAGATCTGTAATGTTCATGCTGCTTTGCATTATTTAGCTTATTTTCCAGCAGCAGCGGGAGCAGGTGCAGGTGCAGCAGCAGGAGTGTTAATCAGCTGGAATAGTAAAAAGGGCAGCAGAGTGTTCAGCATGTTATTGTTGTTGTTGCCATTGGGCATGTAGTAGGGCATGTATGATGGTCCTCCGTATCCTCCTCGGTAACCCTGCAAATAAAATAAAATATACAATTACCCACAGTTAAACAGAGATGATATGAAATAAAACACAATAATATATAGCTAGCCACATACATCCCAATTTATATAACTAAGTTACATAATAAATGAGCTCTAGATAGAATTATGTTGATCAGAAATAGACAGTGCTACTAACCTCGCCACTTGATGAGCGCTTCTCTCTTTCCTGCTCATCTTCAACCTATGAAAACAAATTAAATGTTGTTAAGAGACTATTAAATATCAAAATAGAAATATACACATCTCTAAGACAACAATTGAGGCCTATTATAATTATTATTATCATTTTATTATTTTTTTAATGATATGAGTTTATCAGTACTTACAGGTAGAGCACAGCTCAGTGCAATAAGACACACTGCAATGAGAGCAACCTTCATGGCTTCTCTGTAATTTCTGACTGACAGAGAAACAATAGGACATCACCATTTCAGCTTCATTCATTCATTTCTATTATATTTAAAAAATGCTACCTAAGATCATACACCATCTTACCTTCAGGACAGGTAAATAAGACTCAGGTGACGAATGTACAGTGATGCTTTTTAAAGAGTGATTTGGTCTGAAACTGACCAATCGTGACATCTTATGGACTCGAGGTTTGCTGTGTAAGTGCAGTTGTAATGTAAACACACCTAATTTGGCAATACATACTAAGTGCAACAGTTAGGAAATGAGGTGTGGCTTTCGGCTTGAGACTGTAAGAGTGGTAAACTGAGTTGTGTGTTATCATAGCCGAACCAAATAAATTGTTATGAAACATAATTTGAAATCCCACCTGCCTTTGTAACAAAACATAATTAAATAAGACACTACTAATTATAAACCTTCTTAATGCAGAGTTTGTCTTTTGTGTATTTTTTATGATCTTCCAAAGGAAAAACAATGTGTTTACTATGGCAATGGTTTTCTTTTGCTGCTGTTCACTGTGAGTGATGTAGTTAAGCATTCAAAGAGCATGTATAGTTGTATTCCTAATATGTGTTTGACTGGGATGTGTTGAAAGCCAGTGTAAAATATTTCAGGATGCCACTAGAAATCTTGATTACAATATTACTTCAACATTATTTAACATTCCTCTGAGGGCTCCATTATCAGACACACACACATACATGCACACACACATGCACACACACATATCCACTTAACCACTTTACAACAAATAATTTCTGGCAAGTTTCTCAAAATCACTGTGCTGTGAATAGACCGTAATGCTTCTCAAACTAACCACCAAGTACATTAGATGAAGCAAGAACCCAGTTTTGTTGAAAATGAGTAGCTTACAATTTCTTTATTTATTTAAATAACTCTGCTACAATACTGCAAACTAAACATGTTAAACAATAAAACAACATATAAACAAATCCAATACAATATAAACAACAAAAAGCTAATGTGAACAAACTTACTTTAGATTATTATATACACTAAGAATATATTGTTGCATATACTGTATAGGGTTAGGCTAACAGCACACATAGCAAGCTGATTAACTTGCCAATAACAAATATAAAGATTCAATTCAATTCAGTTTTATTTATATAGTGCTTTTTACAACAGAAGTTGTCACAAAGCAGCTTTACAAGGTCCGGTCCGAGCCC
>JBBIGC010177173.1:0-11891 GCA_037576955.1 Lepidarchus adonis
AAGTCCTACCTCTGTGATCTACCATAGTCTGCCCCTCAAACAAGCAGTTTTAGTAGGAAATTTACTTTGCTATATTCATAATTTAAAATAAGTAGTGAACACGTCAGCAGTTTTCTATGTACAGTCAATCGATTTGTGCTTACATCACTGGCTGTCTGTTTTAAAAACGATTATGGCATTTGTCTGTCATATATGGTAGTAGAATGAAGTTGAACACCCACTAAATGCGTTACGGTAATATGGGAACGCCACGAGGGAGACTGGTGTTGGCTTTATGCATGCTACTTGTTGCCAGCTGTTCAATAAGGCCTCTTCTGATAATTCTTTTCACTCCTATGTTTGAAATCTTGTACCTAGTTGTGGTACGTAAGGGAACTCTTGAGGAGATCACCTAGTTGTGTCCCGTAAACTGTGAAACAATGTTCTTTTCAATTCCGGATTATAGCCCCAACATTGCTCACTGGAACCTTCAGTATTTTAGAAATTCTTCTGTAGCCAACGCCATCAGTATTTTTGCAACAATAAGGTTGCAAAGCTCTTGAGAGAGCTCTTTGGTTTAACCCATCATGAGATGTTTCTTGTTAGACCTTGAAGCGTCATCAGTGTGGGATGTGGACAAAGGACGTGCACTTCTATGTCTTTCTGTGACTCTTCCAGTCTTTCTGTATCTCTGCTGCAATCTGCTGATGACTCGGTCACACTCTAAGCTCAGTGGTCACTTCCGGCTGAGAGCATCCTGAAGTCTGACATATTGTACTGTTGATAAATTGTTAGGTGTCGTCTTGGTCTCATGATGTCAAAATGTGAACAGCATGATGAGGAGGACTGTTTAAATACTAATTCTGATTTTTTTTTGTGAATAGTGTATTAGTGTATTTAGTGAAGTGTTCAATACTTATTTTACTCGTTGTAATTTCAGGTAATATAATATTGCCAGGAATTCAAGACTAGTGCAGCACACTAGCACAGTCCAGCTACACTGGACTGAAACCCAGAGAAAGAACTGCAGATAAAAGGCTGTTCCCCCCCCCCCCCCCCATCACTACCCAATGGCAATTCAAGACAAAAGAGGACTTGATTCTGGCTTCTCTCTCTCTGGAGTTCAATATTCTGCAAATCCGCTCTTTATTTTTCTGTTTGCTGCCCATTGATGACTTTAGCAGTATCACTCTCTGCAGCACTGCTGTCCTTTTGACTTCGGCCTGCAAGACGGCCCTGATCATCATGAGGTGGACCTAGAGGTGCTTCTGGAGCTCTTATGTGTGTGTTTGTGTTTGTGTGTACACCCCAGTTCTGTCATCCAATTCCAATCTCGTACTGGTGTCCAGGCTGCATTGACCCTTCCCAATATTAAACAGTTGGAAGCAAGCCTTATCGGAAAAACACAACACACTCAACTAAATCTGCCAGGACTCTTAACCCCAATGTCTGATTCACATTGCTTTGCACTCCCCTGTTTGCCTGTGATATATTAAGCTCTCTGGCAAAAAAAAACCCCTACAGTTATCACCAGCACAACAAAACAGTGGTGCTGTCCAAATTGTAGCGGTATTATTTCCCTAAGCTCCCTTACGTCCAGGCTATCTGCTACATTTCTGGCCCTGCCTGAATTCCTCTTGTATGAAAACACCAGGAACAGATAGGGTTCGTTAGCCAAGAATCATCAAAGCTTTCTGGCTTTTGTTGGCTCTGGCTGGAGATAGGCTCATCCCCCCAAAAAGGAGGCTTTATCAGAACAATGGGTCAACCAGGCCTGTCCCAGAGGTTACAGATATAGGATAATAACCCATAGCTCAGGTTCATGTCGGGTCTCGCATGATGAATGGAGTTAGCTTTCACTGCCGCAGTGTTCAGCGATGGACAACACACAAACCCTTCTGCACGACATAGCTAAACTCAAGGACATGGAGAGAGGAGGGTGGACAGAGTATGGAAAACACTCCTTCTGGAAACCAGGATTTGCATTAGCTAAACTATACACATTTGACTACCAAATCGAAAACACTGATATCCAACTTTGTGCAATATTTTCATAGTTATCTAGTACATTTGACCCCATCATTGGTCCCTCTGATCGCTTTCAGACAACCACATTGTAACTTTAACAGCAAAACACTGACTGTTGTTTGCTACTTTTGGTGCAAATGTTCTTACTGTGGAATTCTTCATGTTTTTGACCATCAAAATAGGTTTAATGAAGCTAATTTTAGACCAGAAGCAGTAGTTATATTAGTTTTTGCAATGCAGTGCATCTTTTGTGCATCATTTATAAGGTGAGTCATGTAAGATAAGCTAGTCACAGTCATGGATGGGTTACCTTGTGAAAGCAATAAATAAAAATGATGTTCAGAAAACAACATGAATTATACTTAACCTTAATCTGTATGACATGAGTCATATTATCTGTCTAGCTTCTCCACTTTCTGTAATAACTCTACTTTTCAGTGCAAACCAGAGAAGCTTATTTTCATTCTTCAGTTTTGTTTGGGTCATGGTTTCTCTTAGTGTTTTTTCTTCATGCTTTTAGAGAGTTTTTCTTCCTTTGCCCTCTGCCTGCAAATCCGAGATTTTAACCTGGATTTTTATGAAGCTGTTGTTTTTTGAAAACAACAGTTGGAATACTGCTATATAAATGAAATGTAATTTAATCAATTCATACTGATCCATGTGCATGTTGGTGAAAGGCCTGTAGAAGGCACTGTTGGGCCTGTTTTGTGCACCATAATCATTGGCTCTTCAGAAAAAAAAGAACTTGACTACTGATTGTTGCAGGTAACTTTGTTGGTTCCTTAAAGCAGAAGAGCAAACATCGATCTGGGTCAGCGACGCAGGAGAATCTATCATCACTGGATACAGTTGTTTCAGACACACACCAATTTGTTACTTTAGCCTGCACTGTTCAATTCCATCCAATATGAAGGTTTCTGTGGGGAGGTAAAGGGGCGATATGTAGAGATATTGTTCCATAGGCTTGTGCTGAAACAATGTGTGTAGTGGCTGCAATTGCTGAGTGTGTATGTATGTGTGTGTGCTGCTTGTCCTTTCCTAGTGACCTTCTGATACTGGAGCAGCTTTGACAACACCCATTATGGCAGCCATTAATCACCATCTTCCTACGCTATGCCAGCACTACCACACTCCAGAGACTCATTCTTTAGCGCTTGTGTCTGTGAACCTCAAAGTGATGGTTTGGCCAAAATCCATAAAAATCTTTCAGGTGTCATAAGTTTACGTCTTTATATTTGTTGTGCAGATTAGAGGCTAATGTTGAGGAACAAGCTTTCACTTCTTGTTAGCTTCTCATGCAAAATTAGGACACCTATACATGTCTTGAGTGATTGACCACATCTGGGATAAGGAGAAAATGTGTAGTTTTTGGTTTTCAGTGGTCTGACCTTGCCTGAAAGGAATAAGTCAAAACAAACCGAAGATCAGACATAACATATAATTCCAAGCTTAATTTGTCTCTCCGCTTAGCTTTGTCTAGTTTTTCATACCTCAAAGAACTGCACCACCTGTCCACACTCAAACAAGCTACACAATCCTCCAACCCCCTGAAATGCCCCTTCTCGCTGTATCGTACAGGCACATGTTCTATTAACACGTGAACACACATTCATTCATGTGTATTTTTACAATGTTAGACTGTGAAATAATATTCAGAATATATTGTGTACAGAGAGGCGACAAATTAATAAGAAATCCACCATAAGATGTTGGTGTTCTATAAGCCACCAGAACTGATTCAATGAGCTTTGACATATGTTCTTCAAGTCTTGTATTGGAGCAATAGAAAACCTTACAGAGGGTAAAATAAGTCACCAATTTTTAAAGAAAATATATTTCTAAAGCTACTATTGACATGGAATTCTTACCAGATGTTGGTAACAACCTAACCAATCCACACATGCAAAGAAATCTAATTATAGATGTCTGTATGGGTAATAAAATGGAAAAATAACTTTACCCACTGAATACTGTCAAGATATTCCTTCACTTGGTAGACCTGAATAAAAAGGTCACAGCACATTATTTACCTAATTCCATAATCATTAATTCATTCAGTCCTTGTGTCCTGTTGATCTAAACATCCTGAAAGACACTACTCTGAGAAAGTCTTCCTCATATGAGAAAAGTGATCAGTAAAAATAAAATTGTATTGATTTGCAGTCATGTTACCTTGTAAGAAGACGAGTGTTACCAAACCATACCAGCAATATGCCCCACAGCCTAACAGAGAAACCAGCCCCAATAAAGTAGAGTTAAGCAGAACACAGTGTGAAGGATGTCATCTCATCTCATAACATCTGTAAACCAGTGATAAATGGGTTGTGAGCTGCAGCCCTACTATTATATTCCTGCCTGTGTAACTGTCTGATCATGTCCTGCATTAATATTCACAAACACCTGACCTGTTGCTTTTCTTTTTTTTAATTTTCTCAGTAATGAATGGGTTCCACTGCCACTGAATGTTCTTTGGATGTCTGCTTTCAACCACAGTTTCTAATCCTATTAACTGATGTCTTTCCCACAGATAAATGCAGATCACGTATCATTTACTCACTGTTCTGTATTGAAACACAAGTCAGTTGTACAGTTTGTGACTCAAGCCCTTGCCATCTGCACCTTAATAATGATCCTCTTTCACACACGTCCTTTTCTCTGAAATTGAGGTCAACTGTCTGTATGTTGTGCTGTCATATAAAACGTCATATTATTGATAAAGTAGCTTTATGGTGAAGGGGTAAAGCATTCTTAACTTTTAATTCAGGTTAATCAGTCGATTTTAACATCTTTATCGGGGCGTTCATCAGCAATAGGAAGCATATTTGAAAATACAGCCAAACCCTGTATCTCACCCCCCCTTTATCTCGCCAACCCTGCCTCTGTCCATGACAAATTTCCTTCTATGTATTTACCCCTATTACGATAGCTCGCCAACCCCATCTGTCACCAAATTTAGAGCCCGGACCAACAGGGGCGAGCTAATGAGGTTTGACTGTACTTTGTAGAGAAAAGGACCAAGCTACAATGTCAGAGCTAACAAAGTCACACCACGTCTCCCACACCAAATGTGATGATGTTAATATTACCCAAATAGATATTCTCCAAATGGTGTAAGAGAAATGCTCTGGCTAGTGAATAGAAGTGAATGAGCTGAATACTGTGGTGATGAGCGTGGGACAATAGTGGAGATGATGGATTCTTTGTGTTGCCTTCAATAACAGCAAACAGAACAAGGGCTCTTGTGAGGAAAAGCTGATTTTCTTCTCCCTTTTTCCCCCAGAACTGTTCCATTCTCACTTCCTGATTGATTTTGTGTAATTGTCAGGGACAGTTTTCACACCGGCTCGTTAATAGCAGCTCAGCCCCTGAAGGGTGGAACGGTGATATCGGTCCAATTACACAGCTGTGTGGGCTGGCATAGTCAGAATTACTATATGAAAATGACTCATTCCCCTGTGTGTATGTGTATGTGTATGTGTATGTGTGTGTGTGTGTGTGTGTGTGTGTGTGTGTGTGTGTGTGTGTACAAAGGAAATTGGGTCGTATTGTGTTACAGAATGAGTTTGTAAGAGATTACTTTAAGATTTTTAATTCAACAAGTTCAGCAAATCACATGTAATTCTAAGGATTCTCACAAGAACTGTCAGTTCCATTCACAGCAAATGAGAACGCATACAAATACAATTCTGGGTATGTTGAGCTGCCTTCAAATTTGAATTGTATATCATTTAAAACAGGTGTGAAACTGTGCTGGACACTGGGGCTC
The DNA here is from genome assembly GCA_037576955.1 of Lepidarchus adonis. Taxonomy (NCBI): domain Eukaryota; kingdom Metazoa; phylum Chordata; class Actinopteri; order Characiformes; family Lepidarchidae; genus Lepidarchus; species Lepidarchus adonis. The sequence continues at coordinate 5,774 of JBBIGC010177173.1, forward strand.
CAATACTGGAACTGGACACCCCTGATTAAAAAATACCTGATAGAAACCCTTTTATGTTGGGCAGTGGTTATATGTTTATAGAAACACCTCTGTGCAAGCCTTTCATCACAGTGGCATAACCCGTTATTTTTTTTAACATATCCACTCTCCATGTAATATATAATGTAATCCTCAGTTAACCTAAATCCATGTTTTCTTTCTGAAAATGTTAATCTTTCTTTTGTAATACAGTATATAGGGCTCACCGGAACAGTTGGCACCCTAATTAAATATGAAAAAGTGCATTGAAAATCCCCTCATCAAATGTTCTTTAGTCAGCAGATATGTTAGCTTATTAACAAAACATCAAGTCACAAGGAATGACAAATTATTTTTATTCCAAAAAATTCATTGGTGTTCTATTGGTAAACTACTAAATGAGGGAATGTCATTAATGCCTGTGGCTTTGGCATTCCCTCCTTTAATATGTTGCAAGTAGAACAGCACTGAGTCTGGTCTTTTAGTGATTTTTAGACTTGAGAACATAGAAGAAGGGATTTTCAGAATCTCTTCTTTTAAGCTCATACTACAGGTTTGATGTGCACTTTGGACTGTTGTCCTGTTTGAAGTTAAAATCAAGACCAGAAATTTCTTTAATCCATTATTTTACATGTAAGCAAAACAGCCCCAGAGCATCATAAGTTCTCCACCATATTTAACACTTGGTAATTGTTGCTTTTTTGGTAGCTGTGTTTATTTCGACACTACACACGCCTTGAACACTGAGTTTTTTTCTACCTACAGTATCTAACCATTCTCCTCAATGTGGCTGCTGACAGAGTGAATGTGAATTTGTTAAGCTTAGTCATAGCAATTGCTATTATACATTGAGCAGTCTTGGATCCATTCACTGGTCTATGCTGATCTAGTCAATACACATTTGCTTTATTGCACTGAAATGTTCTTGAAACTTTTCCATAGTGATGGGTGACTAAATGATTTGAGACTAAACACATTTTGAATTGTAATTTTAAAGCCATGTTTAAGACTCGGTTTTAGAATCATACATGTTTATTATTTTTACCATCTTCCATGAGTCTGTAAAATGTAGGTCTTCCACGTATATCGCACTTATTCACAGAGTTGCCAGTTTGCTATACGTTCTCGGCAGGTTAACAACTGACTGTAGTTTATGGGAGTCATGTTACGTAAGTGTCTGCTAGGAGGTTATGTATCTTGCAGTGGATGTTGGAAGGGAAAAGCTGACTTACTCAAAATTCTCACATTTTCACCTGCCAGTCCCAAGAGTTGAACCAGTAACCCTCTGTTCACGAGCCCTGGTTTCCTACCATTAGGTCATGGCTTCCCCTTTATCAGAGCCTTTTTACTCAACTGTGAAGCGAGACTACCATAGACAAGTGACAAAGTGTTGAATTCGCCAGTTCTCAGTAAAGCAGTGAGACCAGCATGGTAGAGGAATCTTACTGTGTGTTGCTCTGGTATGGACATATCAGCCACAGCAACTTTTAGGATTTGTAGACTTCCTTGCAGAGTAAATATCTAAAATATAGTGTTAGAAATGCATGAAATAATGTATATACTGTACTATAACATCCACATCTGTATTAGATATTTGTTATGATATGGACATCAGCATTAGATATGTAATACTTTTGTAGTTAGGGTTGCTCAAAATAGAAATAATTAATGTAGCAATTTGGGGGTATAAAGCATAAAAGATAAACAGAACTAAACCAGGACTTTCTGAAGAGCTAAATATAACTTTCCATCTTTCTGCATTTTCAACTGGCTTCTCTAACTTGACCTGAGTTGGGAGTGGTGAGGATCTACTTGCTTGACAGCTCTGCCAATATATAATGTAATGTGATAAGTGATGCATCAATGTGGGATGTAGGCTGATGACAATATCCAATATTTTTTTATGTACAGCCAAACCCCTAAAAACTTAAAAGCCCTAAACTTGGCGAGAGGTGGGGTTATCAAGCTCTCGCAACAGATTATTGACCTTTCTTTAAAACCCATTAAAAGAAAAAGCTTCATGATGTAAGAATTATATGTTAATGTTGTGTTCAATTCCTAACAGGTTGATGCTCAGTAGCAATAGCTAGTTATATAAAATAACAGTTCAGATTGCCACTTAATCAAGCTACTTACAGACACTGAAGAACACTTTTTTGGATGCTATGTACACTTTCCTGTCCAAGATCTTCACTCACCTGATCTGTGCTGCTTGCCTCTGCCTCTGCCTCACATTGCAGGTGAGTGAGTCTCCTCAATCTCTCTCCTACTCTGACACCAGTTTTCTCCTGATTGTTAACTCCTCCAGTATTTTACGGGTTGGTACTGGGTCGGCAGAGTTCTGGGTAATGCAGTGCAGCCACTGTGGTTCAGGAGCAGCAGCAGCCGACTGACCACATTCTACGCTACGTTCAGCACAAACACATGCTTGGCGAGCTATATATGGATAAAGGCATACACTGGACACGTTGTGCTTTGAAGCGAGGTTGGCGGCTTAACGAGGTAAATAACATGAAGGTAAATCTGTTCTGCAGATTCTTTTTTTTCCAAGCTCAATGAATATTGTTGATCATGTTGAACAAATATGTCAACATCAAACACATGCAGGTTTTTCATACAGTTACATTTTAATAATGAACTGCTTTGGTGGGTAGAGATTACAGACTATGGGAAGTTGATTGCTTATGTCTGCAAACATCGCTTGCTGGTTTCCTTGTATGCCACAATATTCCAATAAAACCACTCAAATCTATTATTTGAGTTTAGGGAAAAGCTTTTCTATAAGGTCCAGTGATGTATGAGAATAAAAGTAACTGTGCCACTGGAAGACTGTAGCTAGTTGCTACTTCTCCAGCAAAACCAACCTTGCCTATTATATCACACAGCTACATATCTGTAATTGGATGTGTGCCAAACAGGGTAGCTGAAAAATCTTATTATCATCCAAGATGGGCAGCATTTGAGCATCTGGCCTATTTAATGGAAGGGAAAACACTGCACTCTAACAGTTCAATACAATGTCAGCATGACTCTCTTGGTGAGAATTGTCCACAAGTCCATTAATATCTAGTCAGCAGTTGTCCTCTGGGGTTCCTTTTAACAGATGGATTGGGACTAATACAGATTGCTTGCTACATTGTAAACCTTTACAGTAGGTACAGGTGGCTATGCAGGTTCATTTTTCCTGTCAGTAAAGATAGTTCTGAACACATATTTGAGAGACAAGCACACCCTAATTCAAATTTATATAGTGCTGCTGCTTCTTTCTAATAGCTGTTCCTGACAACAAGTCACTTTGCCTTTTGAATGAGATGTCATTATTATTATTAAATCTTATTTTCCCTCCATCTATGAGTTATTGTGAAGTTACAAAATATAGTATCCTTACATGAAGGGTAAAAACTTGTTCACACCTTTATTACCTCAGGAATAGATGTCTCGAATGTCCATCAAGTGCCTAAAACAAGCTTCACTTAGAATGAACCCATAACCAATTTTGAACCATCATGCGTTCTTATATCACAGGATACTGACACCATGTTATTACCCTGAATTATGAAAACTACAGTAGGGGGAAGAACTTTTCCCTACAAAGGCTCCCTAGCTATAGAATAACCTTCCAGTCAGTGTTTGGGACAATTTATGATAAATATAGGTAAAAATCTACATGTTTTGTTGCTCATTTTCTGTAAAGCCGCTTTCTAAATATTAGGAAATAGAAACTAAATTCAGTTCAGTTCTCTCCTTTTCTGTTTTTTGAACAATTCATATGGTCACACATTCACTATTCATTGCATAACCTTGGCTAACTCACTGTATAGCTCAGTATAGGGAGGGATTTTGAATGCAGCTTATATCTGTATTAATATGATGCGCTGTTGGCAATGGATAGAAAATCGCCTCAATGGTAACCATCAGTGGTTATCTTTGACAGCAAACAAATTTTTTTTTACCACCTCCACTGTAGCAGATTTTCTATTCTATGTGTGAATTTATGCAGATTGCCCAGTTCAGTAATATTCAAGTAGGGGGTGAATGTTTTTGCAAGTCCTATACATGTACTGCAGCCTGTGTTGGAGCAGATTGCTCTAGTCAACGTGACAACATTGTGCAGTCTCTTGGCAGCGCTATTATCAGAGTGATTTGATTTGGCGTCTGTGGTGAGTGTTTGCGTGGATAGTTATGTGTGTTTGTGTAAAACAGTGTAGCACCCCAGGTGGTCTAGCAGACTATGTGTTACAGATCGTGCCCCAGGAGTTTGAAAGATCTACTACTACTAACACACTGTTTTTCACTTCAGGCTTGTGTGATGTAAACCACCCCACACTGAAATTCCTCCCTTTGTTAATGACTGCAAAATGAAGCCCATAATTCCTGGTCTAAAAATTTCAATCATGATATACACTGATCAGTCATAATGTTAACACCACTGATGGATAACAGACACCTTTCAGGGGGGTTCATGACAAGAACCTGATTGTGATTGCTAGAGCATCTACAAAACAGCAGATATTTTACAGTGTTCCCGGTGTGCAGTGGTTAGTACCTTCCAAAAGTGGTCCAAAGAAGGACAACTGGTGACAGGGTCATGGGCACCCAAGGCTCACTGATGCAGTCCATAGTCCATCTGATCCAATTTCACAGAACAGCAACTGTGATTATAAAGGTGAATGTTGGCTCTGGTGTCAGACACCAGCATGAAGAGAACCTACACAATATTAGGGAGATGGTGTTAATGTTATGGCTGGTTGGTGAAAGTGGCTAAGCTCACACAGTATGGTGCAGGCCAATGCAAGATTACGTTAGCTGCCGTTCCTGAATTGGCAGTTAACTTTCCCCTCCGTGTGCACTGAGGTGTCCAGTGACATTGTTCAGTTTGGGGAGTATCATGAAGAAGCTTGTGCTGGCATTTCCCTTCTCAGTAATGTAATTTAATTGAATCATCCTATGATCTCAGTTAAAAAACAGCCCCAGATCTAATCAACTGTCATTCCAATCATGCTCAGAATGATTGCCCTGGTATTTTCATGGAAACATGGCAAGACACAGCAAAGGCAAACACTAGTCCAACTGACTAGTATATTGAAACACCACCATGGTTAACTGTTTAGGACTGTAAAGATCCTGACAGGACCTATGGGTTTACATACAGCTCCGTGCAAATGGTGAATGTGCAAAAAACTACACAGATGGTTGAAAGCCATTTATCTCAGCATTATCTATTATTTAATTATTTTACCCAGTAAAAGCAGCAGTAACAGTAGCTAGAGTTTGGTCTTTTTAACGATTTGTATAAGTCATTGATATTTTGAGAGCCAACAAATTAACACATAAAGTCAGTCTTTACTGTGTTACTGTGATTTACAGTTATACTAATATTAATGTTTTTGGAAGGAAAAAAGCTTTCAAATATAATTTTCTCAACTTTTAAGCCTAATTTTCTCAGGTTTTGCACATTACTGTATACAGAGAACTAAATTGCCAGTAATGCTTCTGTATACACAGCCAGTGAGGACACTGGGTCACCATAATGACAATTCCACTCAGTGCTGTAAAATGAATGTGAAAAAGGCTTTCATGTTAATATTTTATTTTCATGATTTATATATCTTAATCTTTGCAAACTGATCCATTCATTCATGGGGGTGTACACAGCTATAGCTTTGGTCATAGCCAGAATAAATATTTAATAAAACTTTTTCAGTCCAACAACTATACTAAACCAAGCTGCAGTGGCTCAATTAGCATGTTTAGAGGTGTGGCTTTAAGTTGAAATATTTTCTGAGGGAGTCACAAAAAAATTGACAAACTGAATGAAAAATGTTACATGTAGGTCTAGGTTCACCAAGCCAAGATTTCTTGCTTCTTGTCTTAGTACCAGGCTCCTCTTTAGTGTAAATGAAAACAAGGCTATGAGGTATTTTTCCCCCACCACAGCTGATCTTACGACTTCACTCCCTTGGAATTCCTAAGAAAATCCCCTGAGGAGCCATATTTGACCCACTGTTTGTTATAGTTCCTTTTCCTTAAGCAAAAAAAGGAGTTTCAGCATTCATTAAAAGCCCAAATGGCTAGAGAACCCATGGGAATTTGCAGTAAT
>JBBIGC010177200.1:0-14946 GCA_037576955.1 Lepidarchus adonis
TCTCTCTCTCTCTCTCTCTCTCTCTCTCTCTCTCTCTCTCTCTCTCTCTCTCTCTCTCTCTCTCTCTCTCAAACAGTTACAGACTGCTTGGGTTAATTGAGCGAGCAGAGTAAATGACGCAAGTGTTGACTCTCGCACGCACGGAACGCTTTTGCTTCATAAATATTTGAGCGTTCTCACCTTTAAAGTTTCTCTCTTCTGGACACAACACTAGACTACAAGACCCCTAACTGTTGAAATGCCAAAGTGTGCAGTGGATCTATTCCCAGCCACCAAATGTTGTATCCCTAACTGCAAATAGCCCTCAAGTGTCAACACAGGCATCAGCAGTGTCAAAACCAGGTCCACAATAAGTAACAGAGCTCAAACAACTGCTGGGCTTCAGCTCACACACGTTCTTCACTGTGTATATACCAAACATTCCATCAGTTTTCTCCCCACCTGACCAAAACTATGAAATAAAACTTCCAAAGCTCACATAAAAGTTCAAATATATATCTTGACTACTGAAGCCTTTGACACAGCAGGCGTAAACACAAGTGAAAGGGCTGCTTTCAAGATCAGAATCAGTCCTCAGAAAAGTAAATGCTCCACTGAGAGCAATCTATCGTCAAAGCTCCACTTCCTAGAAGCCAGATTCTCTCTCTTCCTGCAGTCACATTTCTATTGAGCAACTAGGAGCCATTTCTGCTTCTGTCCAAAACGTGAGGATGGAATGTTTAAGTCTGGAAGCTGCTGTTGATGAAAAAAAGAACATGTGTGAATACATTACACTTTCTCTTATAATTTGTATTAATGGGCTGTTTTTTTATTATTTATCCCTCAATTTCAACATTCATCTATTTCTCTTTAATTCCCACTGTGTATGTGTTGTAAATCACTGGCTAAAGCTTTATTTTTATGGTTGTTGTACAACTCGTTTGTGATTTTGTGAATGCTAAATCTTCAGATTTAACATTGGCCCATGCACTATTTTTGTCGTCCCTGGGAAGACTGGAAGGTGTTGGCTACCTTAGTATGACATTCATTTTACTACACTGTACTTAACATTCCTTATCAATGTGTTTAACAACATGTGGTCTAACATGAACTTTACTAGGCTGAAATTAGCCACTTAGTCTAAATAGTTAAATTACTTTCCCACAGTAATTGGCAGCAAAAAGCAAGGGAATATCTGGGCAAAATCTCCTCTACCTAGAGGAGAACTTCCAGAACTTCTAGATGCTTCAAGAACACTGGCTCTTTAGCAAATCCACATTTTCATAGCATATTTATAGGCAAGAGCGAGTTGTGTGTGTACCCCCTGAAATTCTTTCCAGACAATGAGGCAATTCATACTCTTCACATCTTCTGATTGAGCAATACAATATGAAACACAAGCCTTAGTGCTTCAAGACGACATACAGATTGATAGAACACATGTCTGTGGTCACAAGAACAGAGGAGCATGTGTTTACATTATCCACAGTCTAATCACAACTGCGACGCATGCTCTGGACGAGACTTCCTCTCGGGTCAGGCAGGATGCTTTCCAGCCTTGTGCTGCCTTCAGACTGGGAAGACTCTCTCCTAATCTACCAGCAATAAAGAGGAATTATCCCACTGATACTCTCTCTGGGGGTTGCCCTCTGCAATAAAACGAGCTCCGTTTAAAAGTATCACCATCAGCTTTCCAAGCTCTGTGGGGCCTCTAGTACTCCAGATCTTCTTTGGTACATGTAATTGGAGCAGCATATGTAGGAAAGGATGTAACCGTGGTCACGTGTTTCTACACTTAATGGCTTCACTGCAACCTATGCAAACAGAACATACCTCCCATTCAAAGAAGGGAAAATGGGGAAAACACCACATTCAGGCACATTAATAATCACAAACGGGTTCTCAGTAGCAGGAAGGAAACTTTCCGTAGTGTAACCAATGACAACTCTTCAAAAAGTAAGAGTACTTACATATTAAAGAGCTCATATGCAATATGCCCATTTCAACTGCTCTTTATCTAATTAAAAAGGCATTTTTCTTTACTGTATGTTTAAGACTGAAAGTGAGCTCAGGCCTGATTGGCTGCACTGCATTGTATCTCATTTAAAAACCAGTCAGGACTGAAACAATCCTTACACCTTAAGTGGCCTTAGGTATACATTGATCAACTATACCATTATAATCACTGACAGGTGAAGTGAAGACAATTGGCAATATAGGTCTTTCATCTCTAAAACGGCAGGTATTGTGAAGTGTTTGGCGAGTTGGCGACATGGGCACCTAATACCCTACACAATATTAGAAAGATGACCATGTTATAGTTGGCCAGCGTAGATAAATGTGTGGGTTTTCATGATGTCACAAAAGTCAATACACACCACTCTAAAGGAGCGCACCTTTTGAGAAACGGTGGGAGCATGCGTCCTGAGAAGATTGGGGGCATGTATCCTTTGAGAGGGAGTCCCTGAGCATTAGAGAACACCAATAGGAAACCTGGACTGATCAACCTGCCGGGGAAAACGAGAGAGAAAGAGAGAGGACGGAGAACACAGTAAATGCCAGAGATCCTGTGGCCAGAAGTGTCAACTGCACAAGTCAAGAGACACCCAATCCAGAGGGACAACCATGCTTATGTGGGGACAGTCATTAGCACTTGTTGCCCCTCTCAGGTGTTATGTGCTTAGCAAATTGTGTCTTCCCTCTCTGTGGGTGACTTTCCTCCTCAAACACTCTCAGCACATTGACAGCCAGCGTAAGCATCTGTGAGCATCCTGATGTAACAGAATTGACAGCTGGATACACTGACCAATGACATTGCACTAGAAAAGCTGAGGTGGCTGGCTTCACATGACTTGTAGAAAGAACATACAGTACTAGCTTACATGCTCCCAGTACTGATGGTATTGGAGGAGTGCTAGCTAGTGAATGGAATTGGAACTTTAATTTAATTCCAGTTTTCAGTAAAGGATTTGTTATCATTAGTAGCTAATGAAACTGTTGTAGCTGACTGGCTGTCTAGTGTGATCCTCAAATCCAGGACCTGCTTGGACAATTCAATGTATAAATGCATGTTTATTTACATGAGGTTTGGTAGTCAAGTGTAATGTACAGGTTTTGGATACTTAAACGTTTTCTACTGTAGTATTTGCAATGTAAAATTTATAATCAATAATGGAATTACTGGATCTAAATGTAAGTAATTAATATGTAATTGTTACATATGCAAATTAGCTACAAAGGATTTGTTGAGTACTGAAGACTTGGGTTCATTATTCTGTTGGTTGCAAGGTTGTTTGAAGCAACAGCCTAATGTTTTTAATAGAGAGCTAAATCATAAACTGAAAAAAATACTGCTCGGCTTATAAAAGACACTGCTAAAGAATGCTACATTAAATTTTATTGGATGACGAATTAAACAGACAGTCCTGCCACTGGGTGCAGACATTTATGCAACTCCAGGGATCCGGCATAATCATTTAAACATATTTTCACTTTTAGATCTTGCATAGTGCAAGAACTTCATTCAGTTCATAAAGCTGGATGATATTGACATCAGATAGAGTCTTGCAACATAGTTAACATAAATTTCTCCACTGTTTAATGAGCTATTTGTCTAGTTATGCTCGTTCAGAAATGTTTGCAGTAATTTGCTTGCTAAACATAAAAGATGATACAGAAAAAACAACTCCCAAACCAAGTGAGAGGTACTTGGGGTGAGAATTTGAGATCTTTGGTTGCAGGAAAGTCTCAAACACTGAAGGAAGAGGAAGACACTGTAAACACAAGGCCCAGTCCATGATAAAAAACTAACATTTACAAGCTTTAAAGGGTTTACTCATACTTCACCCACAAATGTCCACTCCTAAGAAACTTCTTTTCCAGTAAAGTCCCTGTGACGTTCAAAGTTTTAAACAATCAGATTGTGAATCCGATGGGTAATGGATATGGTCACATTATTATTACTGCTACATTCCACATTTTTCTGACAATTTCATCTCTTTTTTGTGTATTTGCTGTTAGTTTTATGTACTAACAGCAATCATAGTTCATTTTACAAGACATTTCTCACTTCTTCATCCTCTTCCATTAAAAAAAAGCTGTTTTGGCTTTAAAAAGACTGATGCACACTACCAGTCAAAAGTTTGGACACACTTTCCCATTCAATTGAAACTTTTGACTGGTAGTGTTTATAGTAAAAAATCTGTGGCATCAACAAACAGGCCATTTCTACTGCTTAGTTACAGCTACAATACTAGTGATATTAAAATGTATTTTATAACTCAATCAAAATCTTTTATTTCAAAAACATGTATGTTCCACTGGTATCAGCCCTAAATAATTGAGACATCTCTAACACTGGGTTAGTGTGAGGAATTACGATCCACAGTTTTGATCAATGACTGTGTTTCGCATTTGACACTGCTCTTCGCTAAACGTACGTAATGATGCTGACGTCTCCTCGAATCACAAGTAAGCATATCACAATTCTGAAAATGTAGCTGGGGGAGTATAACAATGTTTTAACCAATGATTTGATTATATTCGCTACTTTAAAATTTGCAGCAACGCGATCCTGTTTGATACTGGGGTCTACAATCAGTAGATCATGGAATCAATATCATGGAATTTCACACAATTTAATACATTTCCGCCAACTCTCACATGCAAACAGATTCAAATCTGAACATTTTATTATTAAAAGGCCAAATACAGCGTTTTTAGTAAAAAAAAAAAAACATAGCTCCAGTGTAAAGTTTATTTGTGGAATAAACACATGATTTTCATGTTTCTATTTTGGTCAATGCTACAATACTGATCAGTTCATTATTACACCTCTAGCAAAAAGCTGTGTAGAAAGGTCAGAGGGTCAGACAGCAATGCTGCCAACACATGGGGACAAAGAGGATGGATAGAGAGATTGAATTGCATTACCTGCTGAGATGACAGCACATCTTCCATTAAACACAATCACTACACACAGTGCACATTCAGTAGAGATTGGAACCCGTCTGAAATGTCCCCCTGGTGAGTCAGATGCTCCAAAAATGACTGGACATGACCAGACAACAATGAGCTCATTCCTCAAAGCAGTCAAGGAATGCATTCTAATCTCCTTTAGCATCTGGCATGTAGATCAGGGATGCAGGGTTTGTGAGACAGGGTTGAGTGATAGGCTAGTTGGCTGGAGAAGAGAAATGAAGCCATCAGACACACCAGTGAAGGTGAAGCAAAATATTATCTTTTTGGTTGTTCTATAAATTATACATAAAGTTCCCACTGCTCATTACATATCCATTCATTTTCCAAACTGCCACACTTTCCAATGTTGTAGGGAAACTGGAATTGATCCCAGTGGACTATGGGTACACTCTGGACATGAGGCCACCAAATTGCCAGACAACATGGAAACAAGACAACCGTTCACACACACACACACACACACACACACACTCATGGGCAATTTAGAGCAGCCAGTCAAACTAAATCACAAGCATTGGACAGTGGGAGGAAACGGAGAACCCAGAGGAATCCCATGCAAACACAGGAAGACCTTGCAGACGCCACACAGAAAAGCATCTGTGATGGAGCCAGGGATCGAACCCAGGACCTTCTTGCCATGAGGCAACATAGACAAACGTTGTCACCAGTTAGATTGATCTTGTTTTAATAATGCTAATTGTTGGTTTCAGATTTTAATGTATAAACACTGGTACTACTGATCGCAGACTCTTTTTGCACCATTATCAGGATTAAAAAGGTCAATCTTCTGACTGTTTAAACAAGGCCAAGGCAAGGCACCCAAAAAGTTTCTGCTGAGCACTTTTTAATTGGTTGAGGAACTTTGTATTGACCTATTTTTCATACTGGTTGGGCCCTCCCTCTGAATTTTACAGATTAAAAACTGATCTAAATTATTTTGTGGCAATGTCTTGATTTTACAATGCAATGTGCAAAATTAAAAAAGAAAAAAAAAATGAAAAAAACAACAACAATGCAATGTGCTCAACTCCAGACCTTTGCAATATCAGTATCAGTTTATTTTTTCCTCTCTCCTTCCTTAACATTGTATTTAGCACATGTATTGTAAATGAACAGCTCTAATTGTTGGTCAAAGAAACCAATTTAAAAAGGCAGCACATAACCACTTTAAATTATAAACTGCGCTAACATACTTATCAAGACAGAAGAAGGTCACAACATTCACAGTATACATTAGGTGGATGCTAGAATCTCCACTCTAATGGCTAAAACAGGACCCTGATCATAAAGGTCACAAGTTTGAAACCCATCATGTGGTCTAAATATTTGTTAAGAGAGAAGCTTAGGAATGCACTGCTTCAAACTCAGTAAGCTGAAAACCACAGGAAGCACTGCTAATGTTTGTAGAGAGGAAAATCCCACAGAATACGTAATTACAAGGCTACTGACACCTAGTTTGTTTCTCCTATTCTAGACCTTCGCTGAGGGTAAAAGTTGTTAAAGTGGGCTGTAGTTACAGGATAACATCATAATTGGCTTCTGTGCATGACCCCCAGGGCACTTGCACTTTGTTTTGAAAGTGAATGTCCAACGTGAGACATGGCAATTACAGGAAATTAGAGATTTTTTAAACATTGCAGAATGCCCCACACCCTTTTGATATGATTGGTTTCTATTACCTTTTGATTAAAGAGCACTTTACTGATTAATGAATTTTAAAATTGTCTTTAGAATCAACATAAAATTGAAATAATTTATAAATTCATACTTGTTGTTCTAATAACTATTACAATATTTGATTTATGAGCAGAATAGTGGTGCAAATTGAGAAAGTCCTGAGTTTGATCCCCGGGGAGTGTATGAGGTCTACCTGTATTCGTGTGGGTTTCCTCCCACTGTCAATAGACTTGTGGTTTAGGCTGATTGGCTACTCTAAATTAAATAGGTGTGAGGGTTTGTAAATGGTTGTCTTTCTCTTGCCCTACAATGGTTTGGCCTCCTGTTGGCTGGGATCAGCTCCAGCTTCCCCACCACTGGAAATGGATAAGCTATTTAGAAAATAAATTCATATTTTTTTTTACAGCTTTTACTACAAAAGCAATTAATAACTATTAGCTTCACAGAATCTGGTAGAAATGAAATTATATGAAATGAAAAAAGATGAAAGAAGACTGTTAACAGTGCAGAGAAATGTTTAGTACAGAAATTACAATAATAATAAACTCAAATCAGGATAGAGACAAGTCAAGGCCAACTAATCAAATTTTAACAGGCTTCTGATTACGTCTAGACAGTCAGAGGTTCAGGATGCTTGTTCATCCTCACAGAGCTGAATTGTAGATTATTACCAAAATACACACACACACACAAAACTCCCAGAGGAACATTGGGAAGTTCCCAGTTTTTCCACTCTTTTGTAGTCAACCTTCTGCTGCCTACTCTTCCCCAAGAACCATCTGGTAACCGGATGAAGTGAGCTGACTACTGCAGAACATTAGGCCTGACTATGCAGAAATAAAGCTCAGTCATTCTTACCAGGTTTGTGAGGGCTTTGCTACACATGAAAAACATTTGAGCCCAAACATCTAAACTAACCATCAATTGTAAAAACAAGGAGCTGAAACAATCATTGGCAAAGCTAACACATTCATCTCTGACTTCAATAACATTACTAATTCAACTGAGACCTCTATCAAATCACATATTATACATTTCTGCAATTTTTAAAAATACATTATTGTAAGGGTGGACGATATGGGAAACAATACATCCCGATACTTTAAGAAATCAAGATAGAACAAAAAAAAAAACAGCCATTAAAAAAAGAGATCTATAATGAGCACAAATTGTTTTTATTCTGTGTTTCTCAGACCGCACTACAACAAGTTCACTTAAGCGAAACTAATGATGATCTCTTTGCGTTTAAGAAGTAATAATATAAAAAATGATAAGGAAATTATATTTTGGCTACAATTTATCACAATAACTATAAATATTCTAATATTACCCAGGCACTACACTATTACTTATGTCTATTTACTCCCTTTTCACTAACAGGTCGTTTATAACAAAGACACAGTAGGAATAATGGAAGAACTAAAACGATTCATTCATGGACTGACTGGAGTGCAGGACATAAACAATTCAAGCCTTTCAGCACAAATATAAGCTAGCGATATTTGAATTATATATGCTATACCTAAATCTTGTATCATAATCATGTATAAAATAAATTGTCATTAATTTTTTTAAGAATTTAAAACTTTGGCCCATTAAAGAGAAAAATAAATGTTGCAACCTCTGCAAGTACAAGAAGTGAGATAATGTGTATTGTGTGTTCATTTCATGGCATGACTAGAGTTTTGGAGAATAAAATAATGATTGACACATCCCTAATAACAAAGTACTTTTAATTAAAAGAAAAAAAAGCTAACTTCTATATTGCTTCAAAATAAGCGTACTACCCTGTTTCCCATTTTAAAAATCCACTTCATATCATTAAACAGATAGCAATGGCTGGGGGTGGGCGATATGGCACAAAATAATATCGCAATACCATTTTCACACATCACAATCACAAAATGTAGCTTAAGTTTGATAAGTTAGAACAAATAAATAATTTAACCCTTACATGACCCTTTGTCATCACCCTTGGCTGTTTGTATTCTTCTTGTTTAACCCCAGTTGCATGGCAATGCCACCCACATGCTCACTCCCTCACACTGCATTCCCTGGACAATGACCTACATTATTCATACATGGACTCAACTGGACATTACACAGTGTTCTCACATACAGCTCCTCCAGCTAATGTCTAGATAAAGGTTACAGTGCATGTTTGAAAGAGGCTTATGTATCCTTAAGGCTGAGAGGCTGTTTGCTGCTGTAGAAAAAGGTTTGACTTATTGCGACTGAGTCAAAGCAATGCAATAGAAGCATTTACACTTGCACCACTGCTCTTTATTATTGCAGTAAGCTTCGAAGATCTCATTGATAAACCTTACAGCTCTTGTTTCACTTTCCAAGCTGGAAACAAGGTGGGGAACAGATTGAGCCGGGGTGCCAGGGTGCCGGTCTTAATTATTTAAATAAAGGTAAATGTAGGCGACGTCTGTTGCCGAGTGCTGAGTTGGTGTTTTGAGGATCTGCATGAGGTATTTCTTTGAGATATAATACTACTGTTAAACAGAACAGATTACGTTCTACAATAGACACATTGTTAAACGGTCTCCAGTCCTCCCCTTGTAATCAAGCTAATGCCAATCTCATGATTTCACTTGTGATACTACACAGAAGACCATTAGCATACAACGTTCAACTCTGCTTGGACCTCATTTGATAATATTCTCAGTATTATTTAATAAGGAATATAAATTGTGTAAAGTTACAGAAAATGCTATGTTTAAGCTCAGTAGAGGGTGTCGACCTAGTGCTGGGTTGTCCAGATTCAGTCCTGGTTTGTTAGTTCCCCTCCTCAAACTTAACAGGTGAGTTGAACTAGGTGTGTTTGATCAGGGAAATCACAAAGACACTGACCCTCCAGGACCTGAGCTGAGTAGACAGGTCAGAGTCTAAACCAGGCTTTCTCAAACTCAATTCTTGGGACCCTGTCCTTGGCAATTTCAATTATTCTCTGCCACCACACATCTACATCTGTTCATCAGCTAATTATAAAGCTCTTCATAACCTGCATCAGGTGTGTCAAAGACAGGGCAACACTAAAACTGTGCAGGACAGTGGGTTCCCAGGCCTGAATTTGGAAAACACTGGTCTAAATGATACTTAGGTTGACAAATTGGTAAGGATTTGAAGTGTTAATTTTTTGTCTTTGCAAGAAAAGTTAATAAATTCATTGACTTTATTGATCCAAGTTGCTCAGAACTAAAGTATGTGTAAATCTGTCCATGTTTCCTCTTCTCTCAGACAACTAATCCTAAACTTAGCCTCCAGCAGTTATGTTTATTATTCTACATGACTCACATCCTGTAGTTATCATCAGCAGACACTTTAAGTGCATTGTACAAAAACCTACAGGCAGCCATTGCTGAATTATCTGAACCATCAGAGAGACAAAAGAAAATATGATAATGCTTAGACATGGATTTCCTTTTCTCTCTTACTCTTGCAAACTCAGGCAGGGCTGAACTTCATCATTATAGAGGATACAGGATTTCCAATGAGTACATCAGTATAAAAGCAGATCCAGCTACTATAGACAGCAGCTAATGCAAACTGATTACACAAGCTGAGGCTCCTCTCAGAGATAACTACCACCATTAATCACACATGAACCTGAAATAGCCTCCACAATGTTATTTTACCTAAGTTAAGGTCACTGTCCAAAACCAACAACCTGAAATCAGAAGAGCGGTATTAACACTACTCAAATGCAATGTTGGGTGGTGCCACTAAATAGATCTGTAATATGGTGCAATGCAGTGGTTTATCAAATTAAATGCACAGTTTTCCTCCTACCACAAATATAGCTGATCAGCCAAGACATGTTTGGTGCCTGAAAATGGCTTCTTTATTTTGTGAGACTTGTTGAGACTTAACAGCCAATTATAAGCACTAATCAACAGGTCTAAGAGTCTATGCACATGGAGCTAGTGAGGAAGAACTAGAGGTAAACATAAAACTGACTATAACTGCACATTTACCTGTTTCCTAAAAAAAACCTTCATTAGAACTCAACAAAAAGACACAACTCCCTATGTCAGGAGTTACCAGTGCTCTAAATTTTACATAATAGAGATTTTATTCATTAAATGTCTTTTAAAGGTTTCAAATGTCTAAGCTGAACTCAGTATGAGAGTGAAAGGCAGATATTATGGCACTAAATGTAAGAAAGCTGGTAACGCTAGAAGGAAAAAATGCTTTCTGTTGGTTTGAGAGATTTGAGAGAAAAATGTAATTTATATCTGCATATCCATTTTTTTAAGCCTAAGGTTTGATCACTTCATGAGATCTGATGTACATAATAAATTAAATATCTTAAATTTGATAAGACAGCAATGAATAATTTAATTCATAATCTCATTTCATAACTACACATATTCCATTTATGATTTTCATACAAAACAAAAAGCCA
Source organism: Lepidarchus adonis (assembly GCA_037576955.1). Lineage (NCBI taxonomy): Eukaryota > Metazoa > Chordata > Actinopteri > Characiformes > Lepidarchidae > Lepidarchus > Lepidarchus adonis. The sequence goes on from JBBIGC010177200.1 coordinate 11,051, forward strand.
TAGCGTTTTTGTGGAAAATAATCTACCAATGGTTTTAGCTATGAAACCACACTCTAAACAGTTCTTGGCAAATTAATATCTGAGGCAAAATCAAACTCCTTGGATGCAGTGGCCTGAGTCTTGTTCTCATCGTGTCTGTGTGGGTTTTCACTGTGTGGCCCAGGTTTCCAGCAACACAGGCAGCCCTTACCAGTACAAGCCCATCAAAAAAAGAATCATTCAATAAGTTATGGAATAATTTTTCATCTACTCACTATGTACTAACTAAAATTACAGCAAAAAAAAAAAAAGATTTTCGCACAGAGGACAATTATTACAGCAACCGTCTCTTATATAAATAAAAAAGAAAGTTAAGCAAACATTATTTTTACGGAAATTTTTACAGTTAAGTGACAGACTGGGCCACAGTGGAGATAAGATTGAGTCATGGTCCAGAAAACAACAGGACCCACTCTTGTTCCCTGAGGCACATTCCTTCACCCACCCCCACACGAACCCCCTCTATTCCACAATGGACTAATAATAAGATGTCACGCAGCAGAGCTACTTAAAGATGACATCAGCCTGAGCAGTAACACAGCAAAGAGGTGTGTTAACTGAAATCAGATGTGGCTAAGCCATAAAGTTTCTACTGGGTCAGTGCAAGGTCATGAAAAGAGCTTCCATTGCCCTGCTTAAGTGCTTTGCCATATAAATAAAATTCATAAAATGTCCCATTTTATAGTATTAGATTAATATTGTCATAATTGCTGGTTTTCTTTTGTGGAATTAAATCATACATCTTTACTACATTAAGCAGTGTTAGTTAGATCCCGCTATAGAGCTGAACACTTCCTTCTACAAGTATTCAGCACACGTTTTATATTTACCATGTTAAAGTATTGTTTTTCTAAAGATACTGTGGATATCATCAATACTTCAAAAAACAACTGCATGTTTAATTCCAAAATTAGCATAAATAGCCAAGGCTAATATGATTCAGTGCAATGCTGTATGCGATACATTTCAGGTCAAGTCAAGTAGAGCTTTGTTGTCATCTAAACCAGTGGTCCTCAACCCCTGGGACACGGACCAGTACCGGGCCGCACACAACGAATAAATAACTTACATTGTTTCCGTTTTATTTATTATCTGAGTCTGAACAGGCTTCTATTTTGAAAAATGACTGAAGTTTCTGCGTTACTTTCGTCTATGACTCCTGATGCATGTTTATGCGTTACCATAGCGACCAGAGAGCATTACGAGGCGGAAAGGAGGATTTTACTTTCAATGTTGGCTCATTTCAGGAGAACGCTGCTAATAAAGGCACATAATTACACATAATTAACGTTTGTTATTATATTTACAAAATACCACAGTTTTTGTGTTGGTTGTATAATTTTATTTTGTTGTTTTTTTTCGCGACACTGTAAATGCTGATCCGCGAAAATATTGTCTGACCTGAAACTGGTCCGTGGCACAAAAAAGGTTGGGGACCGCTGATCTAAGCCATACGCAGTAAAGCACACAATATGAAATAGCATCATCCAGAAGCAAAGGTGCAACATGCAACACAACAGGACAGAAGGATGATTTAACACCAATTCAGACAGATCATACAAGGAGGGATAAATAATATATGTACTATAAACCAAATACACAAATACCGGAACAAATATATGAATAGGAATACATATCTAGCTAAAACGCACAACAGGGAGACTGTGCAAATGTAGACTATATGCTAGGGTTGTTAATAAAAATGTATGTATTTATAATTTTCAAAGACCTTTTTATGAGAATTATGGTTAGACTATCAAAAATATATCAAATGAATAACAAATATGTACATATTCTATAAGACACAAACACCTTACGATAGATTTCAATTTAATGTGTGCATTTTTGTGTTATAAAGCCACTCACTTTTATTAAAACTGAACTGAAATGCAAAGGTAAACTATCGATGAAAAAAGTGTGAGCATGTCAGTGATGAGCTCTAGAAGAGAGCAGAGAAAGAACCATCTTTTAACCATCCAAAAAAGTACAATTTTAAATAGTTATATATATATATGTTTTACTTTACTGGTCATCTTTTGTCAATAGGGGTTTACACCTCAAAAAGTACTGTGATTTTATTGTTTTTGCCAGATCTCCCACCTGTACAACTTTCCCTCCTTTTCTTCTCCCACCCGTACAACTTTCCCTCCTTTTCTTCTCCCACCTGTACTCGTCTTACTGAGAGAACAGGACAGAGGGTGCGACACTGACTGACAACAGGTCTTATCCTCCTACTCCATTCTTTTTTCCACCCAGACAAGTAGAAACATGCAACATGCAAAGCACTCAGGAGAAAGCTGTATTCACAACAAGTTGTTATTATTATGATACAACTTATAAATGTCAAATGAAATTCATGTTATATATCTCCTGGCAAATCCTGAAAACTTTGATTAAAAATGGGTCCATGGGCCTCATTCACAATGTTTTTGTTTTTATTAAAGGGTCCTTAGAAAAGTCTGCACCAGATCCCAATCCCACTGCTGTTGTGTGTCAGTTGTACCTAATGAACACTAGGTTAGTCTGGGCCTACAAACTGCATCATCAGCCACTAATTTTTTATACGGCATGGTACCCAAATAACATTTACTTTCTAAAGTAAGTAAAAAATATCAGAAAATGGCACAAGCAGATGGGTGATATTGAGAAAACAGACTGGTTCAGGCCGGTGCTGGTAGCGTTATTAGCAAAAAAGTTCAGAAGATGTTCCATATCTGGTTTTCATGATAATATTGTATATAATTATGTACTGTGTATAATGTATATAATATATATTCATGGTATATTGCTTTAATAATACTGTACTGCTGCATAATAATTTCATTAAAAGTTGAAATGTTAATCTGGGGTTGAAATGTTAATCTTGTGATTTGTGGGCGTGATATTTTAAATACCACCATCGTTCCGCCTGCGAGGAGAATAATAGCCTGTCTCCAACAAACGCCTGTCTCTAATAAACAATTAAACCGAATAATTTTTTTAATAGGCTACTAATAGAAGATATACGGTATTACTGCAGAACTAAATATTATCTGTACAACTGAAGTAAATCCAATAACCAGTTATTTTGCATAAACATGCCAATCCTCAAATGTGCATAAGTGTGCTCTTGAGCTTATGTCGATTCGGTTCTCAGCTTTAAAAACATTAGCGAATGTCAGAATCCTCATGTAAATTGCTTTAAGTGGTTTTTAAGAAGAAACTTCCTCTTGATAATGGTTGGTGAAAAAGGCCCAATGTTCCAGGAAGAAGGAATCTCAGTTGAGGAACAGAACAGTGTGTTCAGAGCGTGGTATGTAAAGCCCCTGCTGGTGTTGACACTCTCACAACAAACGGTCTCTGCCCACTGTGGCAATGTAGAATCACAGCTTGTAATCAAAGACACATGCTCTTTATCCCAGGGACACGGACGAGGTGCAGGCTCCTGCTACTGCAAAAGCACTTCTCCCGGAAAGACGGCCAATTAAATACACAATTACCTACTAAAACGGCTTCAACTACTGCACTATTTTAAATGACTTGGGACAAGACCGTAACCCCCACACTCAGAATCAGAAAAACTTTTTTGTCCCTAAGGAAATTGCTTATGTAGCAACTGCAACATAGAGACAGTGACAAAAAATAATCTGATACTAATAAAAATACAAAGGTAATAAATATAAAAGTCATAAAAAGTACAATGGTAACAAAAAACTACAAATGTAAACTGTGATTTTTAAGTAAGATAAGATAAATAGCATAAATTATAGTAAAAAAGCAGTAAATTGCAGATCTTGCACTTTGAGGTGGTGGTGAGGTTGGTGATGTGCAGCATGTAATAATGTAATATTGTAATGTTTTAATGCTGTAATGCTCTG
>JBBIGC010177217.1:0-14946 GCA_037576955.1 Lepidarchus adonis
TATACACACACACAAAGGATTTTGTTTATGAAACCTGTGTGTTTAATTTTCACATTAATTAAATGCATTAGTGTTGACCTAACAATGTAGGACAATTGGATTTTGCAGTGTGACCTACAAAATGATAGATTTGTTCATTCAGCATGTACTGACTGTAACAGGGAGTGAAGGTGGTCCCAAGGCCACTGCCAGTAGATCGCCACCCCACCTGGACAGGCATTGGGTTTACAAGTGTACCTGAAGGTGAAACCCTCAGGTTCAGCATTGACAATGTGCCACAATCGATGGAGTACAATCTGCTGGTCCGTTACGAACCACAGGTAGCACACATAGACAAACATTTCATACACACACATGAGATGACTGGCATGCTTCTTGTGTAGTAATGTTTTTTTGCATGTGTGTAGTTGCCAGATGTGTGGGAGCAGGCTATGGTGGATGTAGTGCGTACTGGATTTCCCTCGCCAGCTGCACACTGTTCCACTCCATATGCTGACCAGCAGAGTGTTTCACTGCCACCTGGCTCCAGGTAATGTGTGTGCATGTGTTCATATATTCTATATTGGAAAGTTTGAGCTTGTAATAATGTACCTGCACTAGCAAGAGAACAAAGTATACTGTCCAACTATTAAATTCTGCCTACAGACACATGGCTTAATGGAAGATGCCGAGTATGTTCTGGTGTGAAGTCTAATTTCTAATGCCATCCTGATTTTAACTCTCAAAGATTCATGTGCAGGTTTTGTGTTCACTGCATAATTGGACTTTTTTACACAATTTTCCCCCATAAATATCTAAATGTACTGTAGTCTAGTCCATTCCATCACGTTGGTTACATTAATAACTGTAGACTTATCAATCTAAAGTCTTTGAGGTTCAGCCCATCCCGTTTCTGGTTCTAAGTTTGAATTCAGCTGGGTCATAATTTTGGTATTTATTTTAGGGCTGCAAGTAATGATTGTATTACAATATTAACATCTTGGGATCTAACATTTTTAAAAGGCCAATTTCCCTGATGGCTAATAGCTGTAAAATTTATAAATTATAAATATTGAAAAAACATAAATACACATAAATAAACACACAAACACATTAACAGATGTTGCAGAATCAAATATACATTAACAACAGACACACTTTATTATACATACTTTATTACACACACACGCACGCACGCACGCACGCACGCACGCACACACACACACATCCTCTTTCTCACATGCCTACATCCTTTCACTTCTTACTGGAACCCTGGCATTAGCTACATTAGCTCAAGACATTCAAGTTACATTTAAAGTAAACACTGGCTGTTAGGTAATTGAGAAGAACTGTGTGCTGTTAGAAAACCAATTCTTCACTTCAAAAATTGGCACTCTGGGACACAGACCACTGAAAATGAAACTTGTTATTTTATCTAAGTTAGTTAAAAGTCCAAAACAGGACACTCTGTGCTGTATTTGTCCTTTCTTGGGGACACATCCCACTGGTGTCTTTCTTGAAGGCCGTGTTTGGCAGTATTATTAGCAATAGCTAACTAAATAGCTAAAATTATCCTCACCACTTATAGATAACATACAAAATAATGAGAAATGTACACGATTCCTCAAGCACTGCACAAATAAGACCCCAGTTGTGCTATTAATGTACAGACACAAAAAGAGTGCAAATACTTCTCCTGGGTGAACTTCTTCCTAAATGTATGCTTGCACCTCTGTCTTTGTAGGTATGTGGTGCTAGCCAGACCACTGTGCTTGGAAAAGGGACAGAAATACACAGTGGAAATGTTACTGGCCCTTTATTCATCAAATGACCACCATCTGCATCCACACATCCTCATTGACTCTGTGAGTATCCCTCATCTCTGTGTGTGTGTGTGTGTGTGTGTGTGTTAGAATCAAACACCATAAAATAATGTTTCATTTTAACCCAGCAAAAATTCATATTTGTTAACCACTCGTGCTCTAATCCCTTACATCAACTTGGCCCCTGATCTGTGCTGTGTGTAGGTCGTGCTGCTGCCTGTGGTGAGGGATTTGGAGCTGTTCTCAGGGTCAGCAGAACGACAGGCCGCATGGGAGATGTTCCAAAAGTACCGCTGTCTAGAGCAAAGCCAGAGTGTCCAGAAAATTCCCATGGCCGACATCTGCAGAGAGTACATCTTCAGCACATCTGCCCTGCTGCACCAAGGAGCAATGGGTCAGAACACAGACACCTTCACGCTCTTCCAGTGTATACATACACAGATGTGACACTGAAATTACACTGGAGAATATGCTACACAAAGATCCATCAACCTATATTCAACCCTTTCACCTCTCTTCTCCACGTCTCATTTCTTTCTAATCCTCTGCTTTTGAGTTAGTTGCCATATTATTAGTACATGTATATTTTCAATACATTAGTTACAATTACTCTCAGAAGTTAATACACAGAGATAAACCAGGCAAAAGCAAGTAAATAGAAAAGAGCCAAACTGTATGATCTGAAAAATTGGCAGCATGGTGGTGCAGTGGTCAAGAAGGCCCTGGGTTCAGTCTCAGGGTTAGCCACAGGTGCCTTTTAGAATGGAGTTTGTAAGCTCTCCCAGTGTTAATGGGGGTTTCCTCTGGCTGCTTCGGTTTCCTTTTGGTTTTCCCCCAGTTTCGGTTGGTTGGCTACTCTGATAGCCCATAGGTGTGGGTGTTGCCCTGCTATGCGTCAGGCTGTACCATGGCTGGGTCCATAGTCAGCTGGGTTCGACTCCTGCCTCCCTGTGACCAAAAAGGGAAAAGCGGATTAGAAAATGAAATAGACTATTTTTAATTTTGAACTCACTCAGTCCGCACCACAATGTAATGTGACATCTGTATTTAACCTGTCACACATGGAGCAGGAGGCACCTATCAGCAGTGCCCTGGAAGCAGTGAAGTGGGGATATTGCAGTGTAGGTACATTTAACAAAAATCATCACCAAACAAAAATGAGAAAATAGAAAATGAGTGAATGAATTATCACACTAGCAATATCAATTGCATTGTGACAATATTCATGGTTCCAGGAATTGTGTAGACATAAACTATGAACAAAATTAAAGTGAATCTCTCTCTCTCTCTCTTTCACACACACACACAGAGTGTCAATGTGACCCACAGGGTTCCCTGAGTTTGGTGTGTGACACTATTGGTGGGCAGTGCTCATGCCGGACTAATGTGGTGGGTAAGAAATGTGACACCTGTTCCCCTGGAACCTTCCACCTTGGATCCTCTGGCTGCAGACGTGAGTGTATTCCCAGATTTTCACAAGCACTGAGCATAAAATATTAAATTATACCTGTATCTGATATTGTGTTTTTCTTTAAACTGTTCAAATATTTGGAATTCCTATTGCAGATCAATACTAATACAATTTTAATTATCTACAATATATAATAATATGTTATAATCATTATTTTGACCTATGCAATATAATACAAATAAATGTGTTAATTCTAAAATGAGTGTGAAACTGAATAACTGGACTTAGAATAAAGTAAATAATACAATAAATACATAGAATGTATTTGTATTTCAAAAGTGGTGATCAAATATCAGGGCAGATTACTTGACAAGTTGTTTCTTATAAACAGATAAAAATGTATCATTTTCATATAAATTAAATTTTGTAATGACCTTTAATTTTTCTTTATTGATCATCTCATTCTAAAAGCAGTTCTACCTGAAACACCCCTTATAATATCAGTATGAATGGAAGGGGCTAATCTGATGTAGGTTGAATTGGTGAATAAATAGGAATGTGTTGGTTTTCATGCCATCACTGGTTGATTTCAGAAAAGGCTTTTATTGCAGGTAATTATTCATAATTGGGTTATGTTAACTGGGAAGTGAATGTTCTATTTTGAAAAGCATTTACATACTACATTGAAGTCTTTCATTTAAAAAAATCTGTTATAAATGAAAAACTAATATCTGTTTTACATGGCATGATATCCATGAAAATATGAGTAAAATTGTAGTTTATTATTAGATTTCATTCCATACTGTGCTTGTTATTATTAAATGAAATAACAGTAATCATTGCTGTGACAAGTGATTCCAAACTGTAGTGTTAATAACACCTTATGTCCTACTGAATGGGCTAGTGTGTAAGAGTACAGTTTTTATATTGAATACAATGCTTATTTGTGTTTATTAATGTCTATAATCCCTCAGCATGTGAATGTGACCCACTGGGCTCATTGAATGCCTTCTGCCACACCGCCACTGGACAGTGTCCGTGTCTGCCCGGAGTTTATGGGCGTCAATGTGCCCATTGCTTGCACAGCCACTGGGGCTTCCCCCACTGCCAGCCATGCTTTTGTAATGGCCACAGCCAACACTGTCATCCAGAGACAGGACAGTGTCTGGAGTGTAGGGACCACACCAACGGACACCACTGTGAGAGGTACAGGGTCTAACCAAGAAGCTATTGTAAGACTTGTTATTTATTTTAAAGGGATTTGCTTTGTTGCAGGTGTATCCCTGAAAAGCATATTTCCTGCCTTTTTCAAGCCTTAGCAATGATTGGCTAATGACACAATCTCTATCAATAGTCATAACAACTGTGCAGCTGTACATGAGAACTGATTAAAAGACAAGGATGTTACTCAACAAGAAGCTTAGCTTGTGTAGAACTGATGCTCATGTGTTGTTGCATAACAATATTTAAAAAACTTTACCCTTCCTAGATGTGAGGGTGGATACTATGGGAATGCGCTCTTAGACAGCGGGGAGCAGTGTCGACCCTGTATGTGTCCTGATGGCCCAGGGAGTGGAAGGCAATTTTCTGATACTTGCTACCAAAACCCCAACTCACTCCAGCTTACCTGCGTCTGCAGCCCAGGATACAAAGGTACACATACATATAAATGCTGTGAGACATTTTGCTGACATGATACCATAATCAAGCATAAGGTAGCAAAGACATTCTTTTTCAGGCAATGCTTTTATTCTGTAATTACTATGAAACAAATATGTAAAATACAATATTTAGAAAAGAAAGATAATTTCAGAGTCTTAATTTAGGTCTTTTAAAGTAGGAATATTCACATGACTGATTCATGTGGCCTATTCCATATTTACAATATAAACTGTTAATTTGATTGAATCTGTATGTTATGTAGTTAAAGCTCAACACTCATTTTACTTATTCAACTTACATTAAAGTTTAAACCAACTATAAAATGTTAATTAAAATGTAAACTTTTCCCTAGGAATTATTAACCAGCCTTGCTTGAAGATGACCATCTGGCTAATGGTCCCCAGGCAATTTCAATTTGAGAGTCCTGCTTTAGAAAGACAACACAGCAGTGTTTTTAGTTGGCACTGCAGGTGTTTGTAGAAAAAATGTTTATTTGACATAGATAGAGTAATGAAATTGCCTTCTAGCACAATAAGTGTTAAATTATGTTGCACAGAAGTTAGTTTCACAGTACATTACAATAAATTACATTTTAGGCTACTTAAATTGCTCATTGGTGTGAGCGTGTGTGTGAATGCTTGCCTGTTTGTGTTTGGCCTTCTGCCCACGGTGAACCCTCCATGGGCTCACAGTCAGCTGGGATTGGCTCCAGCTTCCCCCTAACCCAAAATGGATAAGCAGTTTGGAATGAATGAATGAATGAATGAATATATGTTTGCATTTGTCAAGTGTAAAATACATAACATTCTACAGAACATGCAAAGCTGCAAAATACCTGGTTTCATACAATTTGCACTTTAATTACAATTGCAACTAATTTTGTATTCATATCTATGCATTTACATCATTTGGCAGTAAATATAAATCAGTAAATACTGATCAATACAGTATGCACTATTGTCCTTGTCCTTGCAACAGTGCAAGCCAACAAAACACATCCTCTGTACCATTTGTCTGTGCCTTTGTCTTCAAAGGACCCAGATGCGAGGGATGCGCACCTGGTTACTACGGCAACCCTCAGGTGGTGGGTGGACGGTGCCATCCCTGTCAGTGTAATGGAAACATCGACATGCACGACCCAGGGTCCTGCGACTCTCGCACAGGTGTTTGCCTCAAATGCCTGTTCCACACAGATGGCCATGGGTGCCAACGCTGTAGTCGCGGTTACCACGGAGATGCCAGCACTCAGAGCTGCGAGAGTAAGTGGGTTTTCATGTTTTCATGTCACAAAAAAGAAAGAGTAAAAAGTAAAAACAGGGCCAACAATTGTCCTCTTAGAAACAATCCATCATCAGATCCTTAAGTTTGTTGATTTAAGATCATGATTCCACCTCCTAATATACCATTAAAACAAACCTGATGGTAGGTTGCTGCAATTTCCGCTTATTATGTGTTCATGCAAAAGTGCATGCTTTTCCCACGCTGTGTGTTTATGTTTAACTTTGTGTGCCAAACATGCCATTGTTTTTATTATTACTAGCATACCATCTTAAACCACATGGCCTTCACCCTCAGGGTTTCCCTGTCTGGGGTTGTAGTTCAGTTCAAGCTGTTCTGTGCTCTCTCCTGTGTACTGTGTCTGGAGAATAGAATAAAAGGGAAGTTTTGTGATGTGTTACATTTACTTGAATTAGATGTGTACATCATACATTTACTAAGTTTACATATATTTTAGTGCTCTGTCTAGCTTAGCCAGACATCTGCATAGTGTGCATGTGCAGGCCTTCCAGGCAAGTGGTGGAATTGTGGGTAAAATAAGGGATGTTAAGTATAAAAATCACTGCAGCAAAGAAAACTATGTATATACTGTATGTATACTGGGTGGATACTCTTTGTAAGCCTGTATTTTTAAACTTCAATTCTAAAAAAAACTCTGTCTGTGTGTTTGTGTCTAGAATGCATGTGTCTGCCATTGGGCACTGCTTCTCAGAACTGTGTGGATGGTGAATGTGAGTGTGACCGTGTGAGTGGTCAATGCGCTTGTCTGCCTGGAGTTGAGGGTCAACACTGTGACCGCTGTGCCCCCAACACCTGGAACATCAACAGTGGAGAAGGCTGCCAGCCATGCCAGTGCCACTCCACACACTCTTACAGCCTCTCCTGTGACCTGGTGAAAACACACACCTTAGTTTTCAAAACAGAAATGCTACTAAAAGGAGTAATGTTGCTAATAATATTTCAAATTATGTATTGCTGTTACAATTACAGGGGGTCCTTGGCTTTGAGCTTACGTCACTGGCCTTTTTTTATGCAAGCATTTACTGTTATTTGCTGTAGTAGAATGCAGTTGAATGCCTACTATATGCTTTACAGTAATACACCAGCAGGTGCAGTGTGTTGCTTGCAGGCACAGGGAGAAAGGGGGGTGGATTTTGCTCTGTTTTTCACTGTTTTTGCTGTATTGCTATGGGTTCAAGTCCATTGGTGATCACTTATGTTAAGCAGGCTTAAGATTCTCCATAAGGGGGCACTGTTTTTTATTCCTAAATATATTTTGAATCAAAAGAAGTTTGGTTTTGTATCATTACACTTTTGCTTTTTCAGCTGTCTGGCCAGTGTTCCTGTAAGCCTGGTTTTGGTGGCAGGACATGCGAAGAGTGTAGAGAACTGTTCTGGGGTGATCCAGAAATTAAATGTTATGGTAAGTCGGAAAACACATGCAATACACCAACATATTTAGGCCATATTTATTTAGCAAAAAGACACAAAGCTACATTTTTTGTATATTAAAACAGAAATCCAAACTTCTCCTCAGACAACAGGTGCAGGTTTAAAAATTTATGTTTAAATGTAACATAAATTGTAAATGTTTATTTATAGAATGTTAAAGTCTATAGGCTGACATTATTTAACATAACATTTAACTGTATTAAGCAAATAATGACTTTTCCGTTTCAGTCAGTGCAATAATAAAAATGATGCTCTACCCCTAAATACACAAATACAGCATAACTCTGCTATCAAGACTGGTGAAGCAGATGTTTTGTTTTGTGTGTGGGTATGTTTAACACTGTCCATTTATTGCATTAAGTGTGCCATGTAAAAGAAAAAAGCCCACAAGAGTGAGCTGGCACATATGTGAGAGTTTGTTTAAAGCTGTAACTTTCCCACAGTTGCTCCTGATTTGCTTGTTTCTGTCTTAACTCTCCGACACATAAACACATGCAGACACACACACAGACACACACATACACACATGCACACAGACTTACACGAATGAACACATTCCAGGATTGAGAGATATACAAGGCCTGGTCCTGCTCCAGCTGAAAATCCTAGGAATTCAGACCCAGGAGACTCCAGTTCACATATTCTCACCATAATTCCTGTAGAATCCTCTAAATGCAGCTGTAACTGAGCACATGCACATCTCTTCTCTCTTAACTCGTATATCACAGTGTTATTACAGCAGATCCAGAAGCTCTCTCTCTCTCATGCATTCTTGCAGACTGACTCAGACTGTTTAATGACACACACACACACACACACACCCACTCATTTACACAAACATATTGTCATGGCAAGAATTGTTAAGTCTTCTGTTTCAATAAACAAGCACATAAGACATCAACAATATATTTGTAGAAGGAAAGTTAATATATGATATCTAATATCTAATTTCTGTAAATATTGTGGTGGAGCTGGAGCTTAGGGTGTGTGTGTTGGTGCCGCTCGGCCCCATGGGTAGTCATTTTGTGTGTCTTGGGACTGTTTTGGGGGGTTATTGTGTTTATTGCAGGGGGGATTGTTTATGTATGTATTGTGGGAATTGTTTGGGTTATTTTGTGTAGTTTTGGGGGAAATGGGCTGAACCACCATCAATATGTCAGCCATTGATTTAGGTGGCAGTTGGGGGTGTACTTGCTTTATGAGTTCTTTTAAGAGCTTTAATAAAGCAACAGGTTGTTGTCCAATTCGAGCATTTAACCCTGGAGTTAGTCTCCATTATTTCCCTTGACAATTATCCAAGCCAGAAAATCGTTACAGTATCTATATACATTATTCAGGTATATTAACATGGCATTAAGATAATGTTTCACTACACAAGTGGATTTCATTCTAATAAGTGCACATCTTAATTTAGTAGTTTGTAATGAGTGCAATTATTGAGTTTGCAGTTGATTGAAACATAAGGATCAGCACAGCATGGAATAAACCTTATTTTTATATGTTTATGTGTGTTTTCCAGCCTGTGACTGTGATCCACGGGGCATTACTACTCCACAGTGTAACAAGATGACAGGAAACTGTGTGTGTATGGAGGGTGTTGCTGGCCAGCGCTGTGACTCCTGTGGACGGGGCTACTTGGGAACATTCCCAGACTGCCATCGATGTCATCAGTGCTTCAGCGAATGGGATGTGACCGTGGGTGAGCTGACCAATCAGACGCAGCGGTTGGTGGCCACTGTGGATGAGCTGAAAGTATCAGGTCTGACAACGGCCTATCAAGACACAATATCCAGCCTAAAGGGCGGGGCCAAGCAGCTCACTCAGATAATAGAAGACAACAAAGCTCAGCAAACCCTTACACACTCTCAGAAACTTCTGCAGCAAGCCAAGTACGTACACACACACACACAAAGGGTACACGTGCTTCTGTCATTTGATATGTAAAAAATCTCCCCTTTTATTTTTTTAAATATCATTTGTTGCATTGTCACACGAAATTCTGACAGTCATACAAAATTTCATAGAAATAAATAAACGCAAAACAGACAACTGCAACAAAGTGCCTTTTATAGCTGGAGGTCTTTCACATCACTGCAGAGGACATTTACTCTTCTTTGCAGAATTAGTTCAGCCACTTCGTTGGACTTTGAAGCATGAGCTGGCTGTTTAAGGTCCTACTGCATCTTAGAGCAGCTAAGGTCTTTGACAGGATTTTCTCTCAGGCTTCTAAATAATAACTATCACTGAATCTGTAGAGTAGGTTTAGATAGGATTATATTAAGTAAATATAACTTATAACCATTCTCAGTTTATACTCTGACACTCCTTGATTAATATTATTAATATTTTCACAAGGAGATACCTCCTCAGGCTGAAAAAAGAGAAAAATAGGATTTAATTCTTCCCCCGTCCAATGGGGAGGACTTTATATAGCTTGTGTAAGGTCTTTAGACAATTTTAACCCTCTATTTTATGAATAAATGATTTTCCACACAAAGACTGAGCAAGAAACATTTTAGCAGCAAAACATAAGATTTGTTTACTCACAGTTTTTCAGTAGAATATAAAGTAACAGGTGAAAATAGTGTCTCTCGTATTTCCAATAGCTCTGAGTCAGGCAATGAGCTTTCCCTCCAAAGTTTTCCACAGAGTTGGGTTGAGTTTGCATTCACAAAATGTCTCAACAAAGTGCCAACTGACATGTGTGCCGTTTTATAGGGAAAACCAATTACCGGGCTCTTACATCACTAAATGTTAACATGTCAATCATTTCATCACACATTATCCTGCCTGAGGTCTCTGCTCCCAAGCTATGCCCCAGCTTTTAGCTTCTGCTATCTTATTGGGCTTTTGGAAATGTAAGCAAAATTTTGTTTATGAAAAGGTCACTAGCCACAGTGCTAACTTTATCGCTCTCTGCTCTTTCAGAAATGTCAACAAACTTTTGTTTTTAAATTTAGCCTAACCACTGCTAGCCCCCTCCTTTAAAAGTGTAAACAAAGTTCATTGTTTATAAGTTTAGCTTTAGCTCAGTGCTAACACTCTCTCTCTCTGTTCTTTTCTGGAATTTTAACAAATTAGCCTAACCACCTTGCTAGCTATTTGGACCTCAGAAAATGCATAAGACTTGTAGAGGAAATGCTATTATCCTGTCTACCTAGTCAATCAGATTCATGTGACTTTTATGGAGTTTATAAAAAGGCATGGCAATGTAACATTTAGTGCTTTTGACTTGAGACATTGTTGGAGGACTGATCTCTCAACGTGAGTTGGGACATGCTGCTGATGACTTGAAGAGATGCTTGTGATGGAAATGGGGCTGTGTATTGCCAACACACCACAGGTTTCACCTTGCATACAGGTTTTCCTGCACAGTAGAACTGACTTTGTAACCTTAAATCGTGACACTTTTTTTCTTTTCTCTTTCAAAATGTATTTTAATCACGACATAGGGTACTACTTGTTGGGACCTTTTATCTTACTTTTCATCACTGTTAAAAAAAATCTATTTAAGAAATGTGATTTTGGGGGGTTGGGTGCTGGGGGTAGGGGTGGTTTAGGTTTTTAGGTTCCACTAGCTTTAACTCTCCCAATCACATGACACTGCAACACTCAGAGTCAGGTGAAGCCAGGCACCATACCTTTTTGAACTGACACTAATGAAAAGTCATTGGAAAACTTTGTGTGTTTAGCAGCAAATGCTAAACTGCAAGTATTGTTACAAAAGCTGGAATCTGTGTGTCTTGCTGAGGAATTTGGGGGAAGAGTGAGAGACATGCTTTGTGTCTAAAGAGGGCAAAGCTTTTTGGCCTCCCAGTCATAGATTGCTGTAGCATCACCAGTGACTGAACTTGTGATTTCACATTGTTAGAGGCAACATTTAGACATTTGTGTCATTTGGGTGACCAGTCATATTTGCATTCAAGGGGGCTGGCAGTAATCAAGCTTGAGTTGATGGTCAATTAGCCAATTATGCACTGAGATGCTTGTTTTTGGATGATGTTTTATTTTTTTAATTGATAGTTTAAAAACTGTATTTTATTTTTGTTTGCCTCCTCAATTGTTAATTTAATTAAGAATTAAGCAATTAAGTGTGACAAATATGCAAAAACAGATGAAAACAAATCAGCAAAAAATACATTTCCATTACATTATAAATGATTAGACATGGTGTCTTGTTTCAGAAGCTTTTCACTGGCGCTAGTGTATCTTGTGACACTTAAAAAACATATGGGCTTCTTAAGTGTTTCTGAAATTATTTGTATCCATATAGCTACAGAGCTCTATATAGTAGCTGCATGTATTTGAACAGCCTTATCTTGTGCTTTTTATCTCTTTATATTACTTTTTGATTCTTATTTACACATGCTGTTTTTCATTTAATGTACACTTCTCTAAAACAGAGAGCTGAAGGTGGTTCTGGACCGTTCTTTAAACCATTCAGATGTAGCTGTGGAGCAGGTTTCCATAGATCATGCCAAAGCTGTGGATGACTTGAACACACTAAGTCAAGAGTCTCAGAAACTACAGGATCAAACAGAGGAAAAACAGGCTCAGGTGCTGCGCATCAAGCACTCCGATCTCCGTGGTACAGTATATGTATTTATAGTTGGTGTTATTCACCTTACTTTTTCAAGATGATCGTTGTAACATTTAACTCTATTGCAATGTCAATGTTACGGCCATTTACCTGCAGTTCACAATAATGCACAATGCATCTAATGACTTTCTTTCTAAATGCATGGCTGTATCCACATATTACAGTAATGCACATAGCACTTTATTAATGCTACAACTTCTACTTGATATTCATTCCATTAATCTGTAATCTGTACTTGGCCTTATTTCTCAGCAGGCTATAACTTGCTAAATTATTTTATCTTGTTTATCTGTAATAAGTCAGACTCTAATGTACTTTATATATATGTAAGTATTTGTTTCTTATCAACTGTTCTTCAGGTGCCGCAGACAGCATTAGAGAATATTACCAGCAGTCAGTAGACGCAGAGGGTCGATCCACTCGTGCCACCAGTGATGCCCTCGGCCCAGTGGAGCGATCCTCTGGCCTACGTCATGCTGCAGAAGCCACGCTGAACTCCATCCATGGAGAATTTGAACTCAAGCAGCGGCTACACTCTGAAAGACTAGATAAACTCAAAAAGGACCTGGAGCCAGATGACCTGTCAAGACTCAGCCATCGGGTAACTCATCCAATAAAAATTTAGAAAATGAAAACCCCTATTGCCTTTTTTAAAATCTAAATGTCAGTTATTGGCATCTACAAATACCAGAAGTTAAGAGAAAAAGTTACATTTTAAATATGTTAATTTTTTTTACATGTTTGTCACATATTTGTCACATATTTTTTTACATGTATGTTTCATATCATTAAACAAATTTAAATATTAGTCAAAGACAACACAAGTAAGTTTTTAAGTGAAGGATTTTATTATTAAGGGAGAGAAAAAAATCCAACTCTACATGGCCCTATGTGGCAAAGTGATTACCATGCAGCCCATTTTTCTTTAAGTGCCTCCTTGTTTTGCATCTTTAAACAGCCACACCACATTTTTTCAGAGTCTTGTATTTCACCTTTATTCCACATTTATTTGTGGGTTTTTATTTGCATCTTGAATAATTTTCCTGGCAGTTGTCAGCCATCAACTAACCATGAGTGAAAGAAAAGTTTTTGTGTTATCAATCATATTCTTTGTGAAATGGCAAAGAAATCATAAATTCTGTCGGGGTATGTAAACATATGAGCACAACTGTACATTTCTTCAAGCATCAGGGTTGTAGAATAGCAGAAGATGTGAGCATTTTGGGTTCAGCAATTTTTCAGAAGTGTACACATCACCTTGGTAACAGTTTGGAAGGTGTGCCAGAAAAAAAGGCTAGTCACAGGCATATGCGCTAGAGACAAGCTGGAACCAGGATCTATAATCAAAAGAAACAAAAATAGGGTTTTTCAAAAAGAAACACTCATCATGTTTTGGTGTAAAAAGAAAAGTGGTTACACAGGGAAAAATCTCTTCCATACTCTTAAGTATGGTGGAACATCTGCTGTGTTTGCTGCTGTTTTTTTCCTACAAAGGTTTTGACTGAATACATCACATATTCTGTGTAGTACTGCATAATAATATTTTCAATTAAATTTGTAAGCTTCAGCCAAAATGCTTAAACTGGGTTTTGGTTAGATCTTCCAGACATGGAATGGCCTGATCAGGTTTTTTAAATGGCTCATTTTCAAAACTATACGGTAAGCTGAAGATGATAGTCCAAAAGACTGAACCTAGAAGGATCTGGGAGATATGTGGGTATTCTATACTAAATAGTAGTGTCTCTGTATTCTCAAGTCTCATCAAGAGAGATTTCTGAGATCGCTTCTTCAATGGACTCAGGGTGCCAATAATTGTGGCACATGGTTTTGTTAAAATAATATTGTTTGGTTAAAGTTCTACCAAATTTAAGGTTGGATTAGTCTTATATTGTCATAGTGAGTTTGAGCTATTGAAATATTTCATGACTTTTTAGCTTTCTTTAACAAACTATAGATCTGAATATATACTTACACTTATAATGTTAATTTCAAATACAAATACTCAAAGAACAAATTTATTTCCAAAACATTTAAAATCTAAAGATCAGTTATTGAAATGTACCCAAGCAAATATATTCTCCATATTTGTTGGAAAAGCATCTCAGGTATGTTTTCTTTAGTGCTTTATGGGTCACTGTACAATTCTGTGTGTTATAGTTTTGATATATTCAAGTTATATATAATTTAAATTATTCTTTGGCTAGTTTTTTCATTAGATTGTGTTAAAATATTAAGATGAATAAACCAATTTAATTAGTACCTGTAACTTCCATTTACATGTAATATATTTTTAAATAATTTTCTTTTCTCTTCATATCTTTCTTTCATTCTGTCTCTAAAGGTCTGTGGTGGGGCCTCTGGCCCAGATGGCTGTGGAGACTGTGGAGGTCTGGGTTGTGTTGGTGATAATGACGCTCCTCACTGTGGTGGAGAGAAGTGTCAGGGTTTGATCACTCTGAGCAGCGAAGCATGGAGCAAAGCTAAAGACCTGGACCAAGACATTCTGAATTCACTGAAGGAAGTGGAAAAGCTCCACAGAATGGTGTGATTTCTCTAGAACAGCACAGTATAATTCATTTCATAATTGTTATTTTAAAAATATTTGAATAATAAACCTGCTGTTTAAGAGTTAATGTCACTTGTTACAGTAGCTGTCATCTGTTTTCTCTCTCTCTCTCTCTCTCTCTCTCTCTCTCTCTCTCTCTCTCTCTCTCTCTCTCTGTGTGTATGTGTGTGTGTGT
>JBBIGC010177244.1:0-11070 GCA_037576955.1 Lepidarchus adonis
GTGAGCTACTCAGTCAGAAGAGTCTGTGCTGTGGAGGGATCATCAGTGGACTTTCCCTGCTCTTACTCATATCCCAGTGCTGAAACAGTTCAGGAAGTGTTCTGGTTTTATCACCAGCCCAGGGTGACCCCAACAGATCTGAGTGTTAATGAGAGGTTTGCTGGTCGAGTGGAGTTTCTCGGGGATAAAGAGAGTAACTGTGCTCTGAGAATGAGAAATCTGACCAAGAGCGACTCTGGAGAATATCGCTTCAGATTCATCACTGATCCTGAAGGAACTGGCTTCTCTGGTAAACCTGGAGTTATTCTGAGTGTATCAGGTACGTGTCCACACCCACCTGTGTTTTCTCTCAATCTCCTATAATTCTGTGAAATTATTTTTCATGTCCAGACCTTCAGGTGAGAGTGAGTCCCACCACTCCATCAGAGGGACAGTCAGTAACACTGACCTGTATCTCCACCTGCACTCTGCCCAACAACCCCACTTACAGGTGGAACAAGAACGGACAACCTGTAACTAACACCCCCACCAGGTACAACCAGCTCCACCTGGAGTCAGGAAACACCACGGATGTTCTCCAGTTCTCTTGTGCTTTAGGAGGTAAGAGCTCTTTGTTGTATAACATGTTTAACAAGTAGAACCCACACTACAGAGAATGTTGGGTTTCTTCAGTCCTTTTTCATAAAAAACACAAACAAAGGAAATAATTGTCTGCAAATTTAACTGCAAAATGCACGATTGATGAGCTGCTTCTTTACACAATAAAAGAGAAGCTAAATTCTCAGAAGCTAAAACTCCTTTTCAGTCACTTTCGCATCTGAATCAGGTCGTGCAGGGAGTGAAAGTGGACCAGTGACTCCTTGTGTGTTTGCGGTTGCAGTCAGTGCTTGTGTGATATTTCAACAACCAGCACATGTTTTGTTGCACACAATTGCTTTTAAATGTGAGAAGAAAAATTGTGGAGGAAAATCATGTCGTATCGAAAAAAAGACCTTTAGAAGGCTGATGCGTTCGCTCATGTCAGAACCTGAAATGGCAGTGCACAGGAGTACGCTTGATCAGTTTTAGATCAGTATTGACCCACATCAGTATGCAAACAGGAAGAACAAGACCATCACAGATACTATTGTACTTATCATTCATCTGGCCCTCATCCACTTGGAGAGTGAGGAGACTGATCTTCTTGGATGTTTTGCAGTGATTTCAACACAATTATTCCACAAACATTGACATAAAAATGGAAGACACTCAGGGTCAGACCATCATTATGTAACTGCATCCTGGGCTTTCTAACAAACAGAAGACTTTTTTTCTTGATCACATTTAACCCAGGGGTTTCCCCAGGGATGTATTTTTAGCCCCCTGATGTACACTCTGCTGACCTATTCCCTGAACATGCACATTGTCAATATGTGGATGATATATCAGTGTTGGGACTAATTTCCTAAGACTAAGAACAGGCTAAAGGTTGCTTGCAGGCTTGGTTGAAGAGCAAAAACCTCTTCATCAGTGTAAAGAAAACAAATTTATAAAGGAACTGTTCTTCTCTTCTTTACATAGGAGGAGCAGATGTTGAGGTTGTCTCCAGCTTTATATATCTGGTCACACACATCAGCAATGACCTGACCTGTACTACCAAACTCTGGCAGCTTAAGAAAGCCCAGCATAGACTGTATTTCCTGAAAAGGCTTAAAAAGGTTGACCTATGGACTAAATGAGGAATAGCTTTTACCTAGAAACTAGACTCAAAAACTATGCCACACACTAGAGACATTGACGTGCAACAGACACAAGATCATGTCTCGGATATTACTGTTTTTTGATTGTGTCTCCTGTAACTGAACACTAAGTTCATATTTTTTCAAGGTCCTAAACCTCTGACAGGTCCAGAGGGGGTTGCAGTGTTTGTCGCTGTGGGTGTGGCAGTGTTTCTGGCTCTAATCCTCATCGCAGCATGGATGTGGATACGGTTTGTGAACTGTGAACATATTTCTAACACTGAGTCACATAACTGTCAAACCCCATTAGCTCCTCCCTATTATCTCACCAACCACACCTCTCGCCATGAAAGGCTGCAGAACAGATTTCCTTCCGTGTTGCGATAGGCCGCCCCACATTATAGGCCTCCCCATTCTATAAGCCGCAGAAAATGCTGATTTATGTTTTAAAACTCTAAGATAAGCTGAATCATGTTATTAGCCGCAGCGTCACTGAATTTACAGATTTGAAGTAAAAATATCTTAGCATGATAACTTTTTGATTGGGCAGTGGAGGCCTAGTGGTTAGGACTTTGCCCCTGGGATCAAAAGGTTGCAGGTTCAAGTCCCAGCCTGGGCACCACTGAGGAACCCTTGAGCAAAGTACCGTCCCCACTTCACTGCTCCGGACGTCTATGTTGAGCAGCCAACTGATCCATGTGTGATGTGTTAAATGCAGAGAATAAATTTGCCACTTGTGGGACTATAAGCAATATTAAAATAAATAACGTGGACCTTTTTACTGCTAACATATAACATATAATGCTTACTTCATAAATCCTTTTCTTTGAGCTTTATTATTATTATTTTATTTAAAAGCTTTAAATAAAAGCATTGTAAAAATCTGTCAAAAGTGTCACTAATCCGTTAAGAGAACTCGCCAGCCTCCCGACTTTAGGGCCCGGACCAATAGAGGTGAGCTAACAGGGTTTCGCTGTAGGTGTTGTTTCTGACCTTAGTGTGGTTTATTTCACAGGAGGAAGAAGTCAAGCCCAGGTAAAGACCACAGGAGAACTGAGGAGAACAAACGGGGGCGATTTCAGGGAACTGATCAACCTGAAACAGCAACAGTGTTTGAGGTAAGAGACCAATAAACAGAGCTACAGCCTCAAGGTTATGTTCAGGACAAGTGTGACACTGAGGTCTACATCGCTTAGCTAGTCAAGCTCTTCTGAAGGCCAGTCGGGGTGGAGGTCTGGTAAGAGCTGTTATAGATGATAGATGCTATTTACTGCAAAAATGAAACCTTGGCAAGTGAAAACATCTCAGATATGGAATGTTTTGAAATACGTGTGGTTCTTGTTCTCTTCTCTCCCACAGTGCAACTCTGCTCCATTGTATGATAATGTCTCAGCCCTGGACAAGACCTCTGACCCCAAAAACAATGGAGGATCAGATCATCAGGATGATGTTCACTACTGCAGCGTTCAGTTCAAACTCTCTCAGGGATATGAAGCATCACCACCACCCAGTTCCACCCTCCCTCTCTACAGCACAGAGAACCAGGAGATTCATTACGCTGCTGTGAGCTTCAGCAGAGGAAGTGCTGCCACCTAGTGATGGAACCTCTTCATTACATCTACACAAGCTTTTATTAAATGGTTTCTATTCCTGGTTCTGGAGCTCCCTTATACTCTCATCTACACGACTATCTCACATCCCATCCACAAAGGCTTATCAATTAACCAGTCAATCAATTCTAGGGAAGTGATACTCCAAGGAGAAGAACCTGGGGAAGCTCTACGACGGACTCATGTTTAAGGCTCTAGAATTTAAAGCCAAAGTTTAACTCCGGCAAAGAATTTTAACCTGCAGTGGTCTCAATGGCTGAGACCAAAGTGTAAGCAATACTGTTTTTCAATATGGTACTGATATCTGAGGCAGCTCTCTGGTTCCCTCTGGTGGTGGAGATGTGTCTAGACACAGTCTGAATGATCTAACTTCTGCTAGAGATGACGTCAAGCTGAACTGCCACTTAACCTCATTACACTGATGGTAAAACAGTCATTTCTGCCTTTACATGTATTTACATTTTAGTAATACAAACTAATTTTGTAAAGCTGTATAATTTTAAATTAAAATATAAAAATCATGGGCAACAATGTGCAGTTTTTTTTTTTTTAGATAAGATTAACTTAAAAAAAAAGTTATGTAAAGTCATGTAAGACGAAAAAACTAATTGAATAAAATATAAACATGTATGAGCTCTTAAACTAAATGGAATTGCACAGTCCAGACATAGTTCCTTGCCCTCCTCTTAGTAATATATATATGCAAATATTTGCATATTCATATCTCATAACAAGAGAGGATAAACATATATATTTACATAAAAAGTTTTTTGTCCTTAAGGTAATTGCTTATGTAGCGACTGCGACTTAGAGACAATGACATAAAAAAAACATACATCCTATACTAATAAAAATACAAAGTTAATAAATATAAAACGTAATAAAAAGGTAATGAGAATACACGGTAGAAAATATAAAGGTAAAAAAACTACAAAGGTAAAAATCTGTGATTTTTAATGAAAAAAGCATCACCAGGTGTAATGCACCAGCACTGGAAAAATTAATGTTGAATATGGAGTTTTAACGATATGCCTAAAACACAGGAACTACGCTGCGGAATTTGAGCTCCACACAATGTCTGCAATATCCGAGATAAATGCGTGTCCAACATAAGCGACAGCAAAGCAGCACAGGTTGCAACGGACAACTTTACAGATCAGCCTTGAATAAAGGAAATGCTAATCATTTTCATATTTCAGTGTTGCTAATTTAATACTTGACTGACTGACATCTGTACTGCAGCGCCATTTAAGTGAGAGAACTTCTTACCCATCAAATTTGCAGAGGTGCGTTGTAGCAGTAGTAGCAGTGCAGGGTCGTATTCCAGCATCAAAAAAAGGGTTTTCTTCTTCTTCTCTCTTATTTATCTTTCTATTTGTCAGAAAACGACCAGATTGTGAGGTTATCCACACTACTAAAAATGTTCGTCCGTCTGTATGTCGCAGCTATAGGCGTCCAAACTACTGATCTGAATTTCACCAAATTCAGCACACGTGTTTCAGGGTCCGGAGCTGCCCATGCTCTTTAAAATTCTTACATATCTTAAGTATTTTTTTTATTATTGACAAATAACAAATAACTACGCTCTACCCCCCTTCCAATGGTTGGGGTGGGGTCACCTGACGTCTCAATAAAAAAAGGTTTGTGCACCTCCATGAGCGAGTGGTAAATAACGTTTCTGCAAAGATGCATAGGAAGTGGTGCTTTGGGCAGAACCAAAATGGAGTCAATGGCCTCTGTATAGTTATATGACATCCACAGTGGTACAGAGGAACAGAGGAGCTGACAAGATGGCTGCTTGGAAGAAGGAACATTGTTCTGGAATGCGGCTGAGTTGATCGTCGTTTGTGCTTCCACGGGAGCAACAACGGACAATAAACGGAACCAGGTAACTTGGCTTTGTTTCACGCCGACGTACTCCCAACGCAAGGGAACCTCTGGAAGCATGGTGATCAGAATGCAGGATAATTTGCCAACCTTCTTCTCCAAATAGGAAATGGTACTGTTCCCATCAATGCTGTTGATGGACAAATTAACATTTCTAAAGACTGCAGTGTTGTCAGAAGTACCCTTGAACTGATCAACAGCATGTATCCGGCCATCAATTACAGCTATGTAAAAAAGAAGTGGCTATCTGAGAGAGCTATTCTGGCACCAAAAAATGATATGGTGGACTTCATAAACAATAACATTCTCAAGGCCATCCCAGGTGATTATAAATTCTATACGTCTATTGATAAAACTGTGGTAGAGGATGAGGCTACCTAGTTCCCCATGGAGTTCCTAAATTCCTTGACTCCACCTGGAATGCTGCTTACCTTCAAAAAGGAGCTCCTGTAATCCTCCTGAGAAATCCACCAAGGCTCTGCAATGGAACTAGATTGCAGATCAAGCAGCTTCTACCTCATGTCATTGAAGCAAGACATGGGTTTCAGCTTCAAAAAGATCCAATTTTCACCTAAATTGTGCTTTGCCGTGTCCATCAACAAAGCTCAGGGCCAATCACTTGAAGTCGCTGGTCTCCACCTTCAAACACCCTGCTTCTCTCATGGACAGCTATGTGTTTGTTAATCTAGGGTTGACTCAAACAAGTCTTTTTGTTTATGCAGAAAATGGTAAACCTATGAATGTAGTATTGTAATAAACATATTTTATATAACAGTCAGGCTTTATTATTTATGTGAACCCGAGCAACACCGGGTACTTCAGCTAGTACTTAGTAAAGCTAATCATATGCTGCATATAGACGAGATCAACTTTGTGTGTTTTGGTACATTAGCTAGCATGACAGCTAGGCTAACTGCTAACTAATGCTAGTTCTGGCAAACAACTTGTGTTTGTTCCTGGTTTCCAGTGGAAAATGGAGGTAAGCAATGCTGCTTTCCATTTGTGTTGCATTTTAAACTGTTCATTGCTGCAGTAAAACAGTAGATTTAATTTCAGCTAATCATTTGGGGAGGTTGTCTTTTTGGGCACTTAATTTTCTTTTAGCAAATGCGTTTTCATGTTTTTAGATAGGCCGCCCCATTTAAGCACCGCACCGAATACCAGGTTTGCTAAATCAACGTATAAGCAATGGCTTATCGTTGGGGAAATATGGTAATGATGTAATTCAACATGGTTGTGTTCCAAATACATGATCATGCATTTTGGCATTTACACTGGCTATTCCATGCCATTTTGAATTTGGTTCTACTACTGAGTCTACTACTGGGTTAACACGCATGTCAGACTGGAATAGTAACAGTGCCAACCACTGATTGGTCAGTCATTACATGTCAGATGATGACCTATAAGGCTGAATTGGTACCAGTAACACCACTGTTTCCCTGTCCTGTTCTTGTTGGCCCACTGCCCAATACATCTATTTTATCAGCTCTTTCACAATCCTTCTTTGGAAGTGTATATAATTGCCACAGATATAGCAGAACACATTGCAGCTGTTACAGCACTGATGAAACATATAGCCAGACACCAAAACATCCACAGCATCAAGTTGTCTTACTATCATACTGCTACAGATAATCTATTTTACTATACTGATACTATACATACACATTGACCATCTATATTAACCAAATGAGCAGGATCAGTGTATACAAGCTTGTGCACACTTGCCCAGGCAAAAAAAACTTTGTTGTGCAGTGTAATGTTTTGTCTGATGTGTGTATGCGTGTGTGTGATTAATATAGATCTATAACATAGAATGAGAGATGTATATGTACAGTATTATATTGTATATGTACAGAAAATAATGTGCAGTTTAAGCACACGTGCATTTAATATATGATGGTTTGGAAAATGAAATGTGCAAAATACATCTGCAAATAATTAATTTATACATACATTTTAATGCTTGATACAAGTCTTATATATATACCTTCAGTTTATTGAGGTAATTAGATTTCTGTTGCTTTATATACATTTGACCAGGAAATGGCTCCACTGTGCAGTGTATTCATTAGATCAAAAAAGCAAATGGTTCAAATAATTCAAATTTCTGGAAAGCCTCAGTTCTCACATTGCTGTGTAACAAAGCCAAGAATTGTAAACCAACAAATCACGTCCACCCATATTCAACTGAAAGTACAACAAAAACAAGATAAATATAGAAACTAGAAAATTTGTTTATGAAAAAAACTGTTTTAAAACAGTTAATATGGAGAACGGTTTAATGCAAAAACAAGTCTCCAAGAACTATTATTTTCATAATGTCCAGCAGACCCTAACCCTAACCCTAACCCTAAACCTAAACCCTAACCCTAACCTAACCCTAACCCTAACCCTAACCCTAAATCCTTTTATAAGTACTTCTTGTAACTATGAAAGTGCAAACGTGTGCAATGAAAGTTGACACAATTGCAGGAAAAATAGCATTAGGGCAAGACTACACTATGCCAAAAAAATTTACAGGCCCAGAGCAGACATTTCAGATATATAGAGATATAATATAGAGATGATGGCTACAGTAATAGTACACAAAATCCCTTATCAGTTGTGAAGCATGGTGGTGGAAATGGTTTGGGACTGATTTGCTGCTTCAGGGACTATTGCAGTCAGTGAATAATTTTTTTATGGAGCACTTTAAGATAATGTGAAGTACACTAACAAATCTACGAAAGGATTAAAACATGACAAACATCTTGAACTGAACTAAAGAAATTTTTATGGATGAATAGTCAAAAAGTTCACCAAGCCAATGTCCAATACTGACGGGCAAATATAATAATTATTATATTTATAATTTATATTGATAAAATACATTAATTTATTAATATAAATGTACACTTACTTTCTCCATTTAGGAATATTACAGCTGTTGATTGCTTTAAAGAAGAGAACACGTGCTTATTTAAATATATTTTTAAAATCACAGTTTCCATGGCGTGTGCTTATTACTTTTTTCACATTATCGCCTATAGTGATTATGTGTATAGAAACCTTGACCACCCTCCCTCCCCTTGTGTGAGAACTCATGATGTGACATGGATACAGTGGTGTACTTCAGGAAGAGTTGTGAATAAATGAACAGCTTTTAACTTTTTTTATTAATTTTCAGAGATTCTCAAAAGAAAAATAAAGAAAGGTCATGCGAACACATGAGGCATTTCATCAGAGCAGGTAAGAAATGTCTCCTCAAGTTCTTTTATCTTCTGCAAGCAAGACGTACAACCGATCAGATAAAATACATGTTGGAAATACATATTTATATATTTATGATATAAAACTCAAAAAAAATAGTTGCACACTAACAGGTTGTCTGATGTTGAACAGCTCCTGTAGCCGCCAATCTCTACACACAGAGGATTGGATTTGCATAGTCTTAGATGTGTTAATGACAGAAGTGACCAGGTTAGAGGCAGTTAATCTCAAGTTTATGTTAAAGCGTGTGGGTTTAGCTTAATGTCCAACGTTTTCCATACAAACACTACAGCAGGTTTATTGCTCTGGTGTCATTACTGTCGCGTCCAGTTGATTGTCGTCTTGACAATGAATTCATACAGAATTCCTTCATCACCTCAGCTTTACAACACACATCGCTATAACACTGGCAGTTATTGATTATTCATTATTCTGTTTATCATAATTTAAAATTCTCCCCACCACTCAGTGGCAGAGCTGAACACTCGGGAAAAATACAATAAACTAAAATACAAAGACATTTACAGTGGCTATAGAACGGGTGGACTACAAAGCACATCGCTACTGGACAAACACTTCACATACATAAATATATTACACTAATTACATAAACAACAGAGATGTACAGTCAAAAAACCTCAGCGGCTGGACGGCGTGAAGGCCCAACAAACACAAACACTTTAAAGCAGTAGTTCGGTCAATTTCCCCAGGTTATCCCAAATGTAGTCAATCAGCCAAATTTGCTCCACTAGTCGTAGAACAAGACCTACAAAGTAGTGGAAACTTAAGCCCAACTAATTAACAAGTCTACTAAAGCAGCCAGACTACATTTTAAGCCATACAAAATAATCTTTAAAAAAAAATCTAAGCATTGAATATGTAAAGGAAATGTAAATGTATTCTTTTTAAAATTTGTATTTATTTTAAAAAAAAAGTTCATTATTGTAAAATGCACTCTAAGTAACAAAGCCGATTTAAAATTAAGACCCTCAAATAATATGTTATGTCGGCTGCTGACGTATTTAGCAACCTATTAACATATTATTTTTAGTTTTCATGTAAAACATGGTTTAGTTCTCTACAGAATAACCTGGGGAGTCTAGACAAGCCATATCAACATAAGACTGGTGGAGAATGCGGGCCGACAGATGGTCTCAGTGGAGTGTCTGGGGCTGTTGGACCTTTTGTAGAAGGTTACTGTGAGTGATCACCTTGTTTAGAATTGAAAAAGACAGGAGAGCATTCCCATCTGGTGCATAGATGTTACTACATTCATAACTAAGCTATCAGACTGTTTAAAATAAAAAGCAACTCCAGTGAAACATCTCAGTGGATGGACAATGTCATTTTTGAACCTTCAGCTATTAAAGGAAAATAATCCTTTTTTTTTACTCCAAATGTAGTCGATCAGCCAAGATATGACTGGAGTCTGAAATTTGAACCAGTAATATTATTTGCACACAAACAACTATAGACAAAATGTCCAGACTTTGAGGTGACTGCTGCTGCCCTTTAGTCATGTTCGCCTACTTTTCAGGTTTTTTTTACAGATGAAACTGTGTGCATTTGACTTTTCACTGAATTATTCCTTTATGGAATGAAGGAACAACTCAAAACCTCTTGCACATGGAGCTCACAACAAATAAATAACATCTTCACCACTCGATATTCACACCTTTATACAGGATTACACATGAACATTGGGCTTCTGAAACATTCACAACATCAACTGTTCTCAGCCACCTAAGTCCCCATTTAGCTTTTCCTGGAGTTCATACACACACACACACACACACACACACACACACACACACACACACACACACACACACTACAACAGTTAATTGTTAAGCTGGTGGCCACTTAGAGCCCAGATGGACTTTCAGAAAAATATGGCTGAGGAAGGAAAGCATAGTAGTTCACACAGTATCGTCTAAACGTTTAAGATTGTCCTTTTTTCATTTCCACATATGGGAAGATGTGAATATGGAAATGTTTAGTGAAGTTTGATGTTTGTTGTCAAGTTTATTTAAACATCTAATAAATCCTAGCAAGTCCTTACTGAGCATTTGGGTACAATCAGCTCAAGTTTCAACATGCAATACCTCTAGTGACCACTAGGAATATATCACCAGTTGAATCTCAGCACTAAAGCACCCTCCTCAATATTAACGTGCAACATTGAGTATCGTTCATCATATGTTACTTTTCCCCACGTTTGCTCATAGCTCATGAAACAAAAATGGTGTGGGTTCTAGTGGTTGGTGCAAACTTCTGCTTAACAAGAACAATCTGTACTACCACACATTACTTCAGCTCTTCCGCACTCCTCTCATAGCCACAATGATCAGAGGTGTGTAGTAACTATCTTTATTTACTAACTTCACTTCTGATGGAGCTGTGATTTCAAGACTCTCAGCATTGTATATGCACGTATGTGTGGCCTTCCTTCTTTTTTCTTTATATTTTGGCCAAATTTCATATCTGAAGGATTTTGAGGTTGGAGGGTATGAGTTTGAGGGGTTTGAGTTTGAGGGATTTGAGTTTAGAGGCTTTGAGTTTGAGGGATTTGAGTTTGAGGGATTTGAGTTTAGAGGCTT
>JBBIGC010177263.1:0-12500 GCA_037576955.1 Lepidarchus adonis
GAAAGAACAAGCAAGCTGTTCTAAATCTGAGTGAGTCTGAGGCACTTCCTAACATGCAATCGTGCGGACAACGTGGCACACACACACACACACACACACACACACACACACACACACACACACACACACACAAACCATTACATCTCTATACCTTACACATTATGCATGTATAAAAGCAAGTTGCACAGATTTAAACAAGTAGATCAGAGTCTGTGTGATTACAGTACCACGACTTATGTTGTGTATCATCAGGGTGACATTTTAAAAACAGTGTGAAAACAGCATGCAAAATTTAAAATGCTCCTATTTAATAGACAGAAAGAAATGCATTGTCAGCTGAAGATGGATGCACATCACTTTGGAAAAGTGGAAGAAAAATTAAAAGAAGAAATGGGCAAAAGAGAAAGATAGAAACATCCAGAGTGTGAGTGTGTGAGAGAAAGTAGAAGTGCTGTAGTCAGGAGAATTCCAGCTTAACATCTGCTTCTCATTCCAACAATGGATGCCTTTGATTCTGGACACACCACACATATACACGGAGACACACACTCACACGCTATATCTTCAAGAGAATGCACTCACTTGCATCAACATAAAAAGATCTAAACATCAACAGCTGCACTGCACTAAACTGCACAAACTAAAGTAACATCAGCAAAAATCTACAGAGTTTTCAATGTGCAAATTTAAGGTATTTCCTGAAATTAATTAATCTGTTTATCAAAGGTATTTGTCTCTATTAATATTAACTACACTGTAAAATTATGTGTTTTAACTTAAAAATTTAAATGCTGCATTGCAGTCAAATGGTTGTTTCGCAAATTTATATAAAAATTGTTACAAATTCATACACTACACAATCTAGTTTTTCTTCATCTGACTTAGTCTTTGAGGTTTCAAATTTATGTTCAAATATAACTGGGAAAACACGAAGTCACGAAGAATTAAGACATTTCAGTCATTAGAGGCTACATACATATTAAAACTCCAGCCTACCTTTACTTTTGTTTTGTTTTTTCCTCCCAGAAAAAGACTTAAATGATCAAACGCCACTACAGCATCCATGCACTTTATATTCAGGCAGCTGACACACATTCAATATTCAATTACCATATACACCTATGGGTCACATTGCTTTCTTTCCATCCTGCCATTTGCCTCATTAACTCTTATGCAACTGTCCTGGACATTGAGATCTGCTTGTGCTCTTTGTGACTCCTGAACTGGACAATTTTGGGCCCCTTTGTTTTCAGGAAATGCTCATATGATTTACATGCAAATTGACCAATCACAGGGCATTGTTTCTGGATGCTGTGTAATTGTCAAAATGGTGTTAAAAATACAGAGAAGTAGCATATAGGACTGTAGTAACTCACTTGTGAATGCAATGTGAACAATGATTAAAAACAGAGGGTGTGATTTTTTCCCCAATCTAATGACTATAACTGCCTCCAATGTCCAGAAGTGGAAACACTTGTGACCAGCTTGTTTTTTGTCTGGTAAAAATTATATGTATAAGTGTATACAGCATTGCCAGTCAGACTGTAAACACATTTCTCAAATTTTGAGCCATTTCAGCATACAGTTCAAATTCACACATCTGTGAGTAGTGAAACCCAGTACTAATTAGGCCCCATGGCAAAATTTTAAAGGCCGCAGTATCAAAAAGCAAAACCGTTTTTGGTACTAGAGAAATTAATAAATCATACTTGTTTTTATATAGTTTTGTGACATTGTTAAAAATGTTTTTATTTTCAAAAAAGATTGTGGTTTATAAATTAATTGTGTGTTTTTTAACATTGCAGTATTTTTTGTGAAATTTTGCTTATTTGTTGAAAAATATTAGTGATTTTTAAAATAAAGAAATCTCATGTGGCATGGTTCCACAGTTATTTCACACGTTTGGGTCTTGTCACATGTTCTTATCATGTCTCCACCCCTCACCAAGTGTCTCATGTCTAGTCTATGTATTTAAGCCCTAGTGTGTTATGTCTGCTGTTACATTCTGTTTATTTCTCTCGAATTCTCTGTTTATATAGTTGTTTCTCTGATTGTCTTGCTATCCTGTTAGTATCATGTCTTGCTCTTTTGCCATCATTATTAAATTTATGTCAAAACCCTTGCGCATACTTCCTACCAAACCGATAAGCAGTACCTGTAAGAGGAGTACTAGTACTAGTACCAGTAGTTATGATACCCATCCCTACTCCTGATTAACAGGCTTTGTGTTTAGCTCACAGTTTGAATAACTGAAAAGGTATCTGTATGTCATTTTAAAATCTTGTATGAACTTGTATGAACTTTGAACTTACAGCTCAAAAGTGTGAGTGTTCAGGAGAGATATGGAGAGTTCTATGAAAGGACTTCTAATTATCTCAACAGTAGTGAAACATACATCTTTTCATATCTTTGTTTATCTGTGTGCTTTCTTTGTTATTTTAGTTGTTTACTGAAAATAACCAAGAGAAATAACCAATAGTTAAGTAACTTTGCTAAATGAATACAAATTTAGTACTGTATCATTGGTTTGGTCAGTTATTTCAGTGTTTTATCGATTGTGCCAATATATAGAGACATGATATGTCCTATAGCAGTGGTCCTCAACCACCGGGCTGCGGACCGATACTGGGCCAAGGAGCATTTCGAACCAGGACGTACAAAAAATGTAACCTTTTTTTTAAAGCCGATCTCAATCCGTAGCATTTAAGTATGTTTGAGACATCAACTTTGCCGGTATTCTGGATGAAAGTCATGGCAGAAAACCTAGAGATCACCACAACAGTGCTGAAAACTTATTCTGAAAGGACCGTTTACACATTACCATAGTGACTAGAGTGTGTGGGGGGCAGAGGAGGACGTTACTCTGATTGTTGTTAGCGCATTTCAAAAAGACGCTGCTAATAAAGTTACATAATTACACAGTGGATTCACATTTATTATTATATTTAGAAAATACCACAGTTTCTGTGTTGGTCGTATCTTTTTATTTTGTTGTTTTTATCCGCGACACCTTAAATTCTGGCCCTTGAAAATATTGTCTGACATTAAACTGGTCTGTGGCACAAAAAAGGTTGGGGATCGCTGACCTATAGGGACACCCTATACAATTCCAATGTACTGCCATTGTGTGATATTTTAGGCAGCTGAGTCTATTGCTACACTTCCTGTAATTTTCTCATGTGCATAATTACTGCAAGAGCACAAAAATGTGGCATATCTGTCCCTATCAGTAACTGCAGTCTGTCATATTAGTGGACAAACATTCTTGATTGTAATCAAGGAATCTCTTCCTTGCAAGCTCTTTCATATCTACACACGGCTACAAGCTGGCAAAGTTAATGCCTGAGGGCCACAACCTTGTCTGGCTTGTGCTTGCTGCTAATGAAATACAAATTCAGAGAAACATGCAATTTTAATGATTATCTTTAAATGGGTAGCTAAGCACTGCTTAGGAAATGTTACATCACCATTATGTGATGCAACTAGATCAGGATTTTAAAAAATGTACTAAATCAGCTTACTCAAAAATAGACATGTTACAAATGTCTTCTTAAGAAATCTAAATCTATTGTTTAATTGTATGGTGATATTTTTAAAAGAGTCTGCATGGCGTTTTCACGCTGTCCATTCTGTTATTTTAAATATTGGTTATTCATATACAAGTGTTCATGTTTCATTCAGAAGGCTAAATGCAAAAGAGCTCAGCAAACCAATGACAAGAAGAACCAACTAGACAAACTAGAGCATCTCTTTCTTTACTCTCCTTATTCTTCTGCTGCTAACAATAGAATGACCCAGTAAGGACATGTAACTTAAAGCAAAGACATCTAGAAAGCATGTGTAGAAGAAAGACAGAAAGAAAGAATGAAAAAGAAAGAAAGAAAGAGGTGTGAGTGAGAGAGAGAAAGAGAGAGAAATGAAAATAATATGCACATTATATGAACATGTCTCAACATGCAGCAAACCAACAGTTACACACTGCTATTCCCGTCCCAAACAGCCTTATTTTGTCAGCACACAAGCACATGAAAATTAATTTGGTAATTCATAATACAGCTCTCATCTGCATTTAAAAGTTACATCTCAAAGAGTAAATCTGAGCTCTACACAATTAAGTGACACCCTGATAATCACTCCTGATACATTTGTAATAAATCCTGTCTGTGTAATGCCAAAATGCCAATATATTTCTTGCACTTATCTGCCAATATTAATATCAGTGCCAATATATAAATAAAAACATGAAGAAGAGGGCAGTACTTCAGTACTTATCAGTTGAAACTAGTTCAAATTATCTTAAATAAAAACTCTTTTTCTTAGTGTATGCTACCACAACGGGCAGTAACAAATATAACATAGTCAACACAACCAGTCTTAAACCTACCACACGTTATGTGCAAATATGTGTAACTGCATTTATGCAATAAAATAATTAATATTTTATGTTCTTTGTTAACCATATGTCTACATATCTATCAGTAATGTCCAGTATTCCAGCTAACACAAGACCAGCAAGGCTAAATTATTACTGTGCCCAATTATTGTGGGCATTGACTGTTGTAAAAGTTAACTTAACAGAGGTAAGTGTACTGCTAAGATTGCTAAAAGTATCCTGGCATCCTGGCAGTGTGAACAGTTCCAGGCTGAAATGCAGATGTGCCCTGCCAAGTGACTGGCAACAGGCTAGGATATTTCTACAAGGAGAAAAGTTTGATGCCAATATGTTACTTTGAATTGATGAATGATTTGAGCTGTAATGATTCATACAACTGAACACAACATTAAAATAACCGCACCATCCGCTGAATCACCTAACCACAGTCAACTAGTTCCAGTTCTGGAAAGCCAAGCCAGCACACAGTTTAGTGTGTTGCATATTTTAACACAGCAAGTCATTAAGAGGTGAATTTAAAATGTATTCAAGTAATTCTTAATTTCTACTTTTTCACTTTTAGAATCGTATGACTTTAGATAATGAATTCTGCTATGCATTGCTGCTATGCAACTGATCCCTGGAAGAATCCAGTAATAATACAGAAATACGACCCTTTCTCCCCTCAAACCCTTCAGTTTTTATGTAACTTACACATTAGATACTGTAGTGGTCATTGAATGTATAGAAATGATTGAATAACAAGTGTTAAGACTACTAATAAATAATAACATTGTAATTTAAGTAGTTAAACAGCTTAATGTACCAATTATTGTTTTAAACAGATATAATGAGTTCTGAATTTAATCAGAGTGTCCACTATAAGTATTCATGATGTTTTATTAAACTGAAACACATGAGAAGAATTTTAGGCTTGCCTTTTAAGAACATAGAGCTTTCAATATTCACAATCAAATTCAGATTTGTAAGTCAATGTCAGGCATAAGATAAAAAACAAAAATGTCTGTTAAAGTGTCTATTCCTGTAAAATGGATTCAAACAAGAACAAGAGCATTCCCACTATGCTTTGTTCGTGCTAAACACAGCCCATGTTGGGGAAAATCCACTGGATTGGTCAAATTCACATGTGTTTTCTTTTAAACACGAGCAGCTTTAAGCTGCCTTGTCAGGTGAGACCTAATGATCAAACACACACACATGCACACACACACACATTCCTCACACAAAAGCAGCTCAGCAAAGAAAAACATCCTGAGGGTGAGGAAGGGGGGAAAGAGGGAAGCAGGAGGAGGGTCAAGGAATGACCTGTTTCCTGGGTAGTCTCTTACACAGGTGGATGTCAAAGCACACACACACACACATACACACACACACACACACACACACACACACACCCAGACACACATATACACAGAGAATGGAAATCTAACATTACTGATCTATTCACAAGGTAGAACTGATACTCTTCTCCAGCTTGAGGCAAAATACAAAATCAAACCAACATGTGAACCCTCTCCACACACACACACACAATGCTCAGGTAGAGCACTGAGCAATTCTTCAGTCACACTATAAGGTAACTTGACATCAGTGTGAGAAAAATATATTTTTTCCTTCCTGACTGACAGGATTTAGCTTTTTCCATCAGTGTGACTAAGCAAAAAATGATACATAGTCCCTGCCCTATTTCCTAAAAACAAACACATAATCTCTGTCAGAAGGAAAGCCAGAGAGAAAGAGCAGAACAAGAGAACCACAGGATAAAGTTAGGGTGTACACTATATAAATTGGCCCTTTGAATTTACATGTGTGGCTAAACACATTATGTGTTACCTCAACACTATTCTTTCCTATATAAACAAATGCAAGAAAAGCACTTTTGCCAGTTTGACACATTTGAATCATTTAAATGTTTTTTAGGATGAGGTTGAGGAACTGCTCCTGCATTTAGAACACAGACTAAACATAATCATGTAAGTAATTTCACTCTAAATTCAGGACAAAGCTTTACTCCTTAAAACCCACTGGGTCAGGTTGCTGGACTATTTTTTTCTTTGAATGCTGTGTAATTTAGGACAAAGCTTAATCTTTTTCTGGGTAACTGACCCAAAGGGTCCACATGTAGTTTACACTTCAATTTCTCACTTTCATAACTACACAACTTAGATATGAGATATGTAGTAGTTATTTAATAATTCATTGTACTTACTGAATAATATAATGATTAATAACTGAATAATAAAAAATAATGGAAAGGTGGAAAGATGAGTCACTGTATGATGCCCTAGATCTGGACAGATGCCTACAGCACAAGAAACTCAGCATGAACTCTAACAGGCAAGGATTTCTCTTATCATCAAGACCACATTCAGAATGTTTACAACACGGTCTGAATCTGGGGTGTAAAGTTTAATCCATGATTTGCGACATTATCCTGAGTAAGACAATGTTGAGAAAACAAAATTTTCAAGCCTTAATAATATACCCAGAGTTAAAAAAGGAACAAAGCCACAGCTTCCAAGAAAAAACACACTCCCATACATACGCCTTCATGAAACCAGGATGTTGACATGATGAGAATCTGAATGTTTACATCTAATAAATTAAGAGTCCTGCTATAAACAGTACCCCTGTACAAAAGCAAAGGCAGTTGGCATGCAAGCAAAGAAGATCTGAAACGAACCTATGACTCACACATATAACTCTAAACCACATTAAATAGTGAGGTTTTATAGTTATTAACAAGAATAAAAACTTTTGAGCAGCCATGGGCCTCTAGACAGCAGGGTGGGATGAGACTTGTCTACAGCAGCTGCTTGTTGAGAGGTTGAGTGTGGTGGTGAGCAGCAGTGTGGTGCTACTATTACAGAGAGGAAATAGTGAACATTCTTCAGTCCTAGAGCCATTTGGCCACAGAGAACCAGGGAACAGAGACTGTCACCGAGCAACAGAGATAGACAGACAGAGAGACAGAAAGACAGGGAAGATAGGGAAACTGGGAGATACAGATATATGGAGGGAAAAGGAGAGCAAGAAGGAGTGCTAGTATAGGGAACTTCCACAATTATGTTACACATTCTCCAGAACAAGGAATTGATTTAAATGTTTTGAAGATGTTAAAGGTTGTACAAAATGAAAAGTTCTCTAGAGACATTCTCCATAATAAGAAGTTAAACATTTTCAGGTTAGTTTAACAGGATCCAGTTGTAAAGGTTAATTTAACAGGGCCCAGTCATACAGGGAAGTGTATCATGAGCCACTCCAACAGGCTCTTAACATGATTCAGTCCTATAGGTTCATTTAACACAGGGGTGCTCAATACGTCGATCGCGAGCTACCGGTCGATCGCGAAGGCATCGCTAGTCGATCGATGTGCCATGCCTTTCAACGCGCACGTGAGACCACGCAGCGAACGCAAGTGAACCACGGGCCACAGAAAACATGGAGCCAATCATCCATCCCACTGTGGTGTTTGGCAGTTGATTGACATACAGAACAGCCAATCCAATTTTTTTTTAGCATTTTTATTGTTGGTAGCTCATTTTGACTTGGCCAAAAAAGTTTGAGCACCCCTGATTTAACATTTCTAGTCAAGTTAGTTTAAAATTATCCAGCCATATAGGTTAGATTAACATTAACCCGGGGCTTTAGGTTAGTTTAACATGAGTCAGTCTCTTAGGTTAATTTAACATGATCCAGTCCCTTAGGTCAGTTTAACATGATCCAGTCCCTTAGGTTAGTTTAATATGATTCAGTCACTTACATTCGTTTAACATGATCCAGTCCCTTAGGTTAGTGTAACATTATCCAGCCCTTTAGGTTAGTTTAACATGATTCAGTCACTTACGTTAGTTTAACATGATCCAGTCTCTTAGATTAGTTTAACATTATCCAGCCCTTTAGGTTAGTTTAACATGATTCAGTCACTTACGTTAGTTTAACATGATCCAGTCTCTTAGATTAGTTTAACATTATCTAGCCCTTTAGCTTAGTTTAACATGTTTCAGTCCCTTATGTTAGTTTAACATTATCCAGCCCTTTAGCTTAGTTTAACATGTTTCAGTCCCTTATGTTAGTTTAACATTATCTAGCCCTATAGGTTAGTTTAACATTATTCAGCCCTATGGGTTAGTTTAACATTATCCAGGGCTTTAGGTTAGTTTAACATGATTCAGTCCCTTAGGTTAGTGTACATTATCCAGCCCTTTAGGTTAGTTTAACATGTTTCAGTCCCTTATGATAGTTTAACATTATCCAGCCCTATGGGTTAGTTTAACATTATCGAGACATATAGGTTAGTTTAACATGATCAAGTCCCTTATGTTAGTTTAACATTATCCAGACATATAGGTTAATTTAACATGATCGTGTCACTTATGTTAGTTTAACTTTATCGAGACAAATAGGTTAGTTTAACATGATCAAGTCCCTTATGTTAGTTTAACATTATCGAGACATATAGGTTAGTTTAACATGATCAAGTCCCTTATGTTAGTTTAACATTATCGAGGCATATAGGTTAGTTTAACATGATCAAGTCCCTTATGTTAGATGAACCTGATCGGAGTTGTAGGATCATATTACCTACTGCTGTGTCAGTTTTATGTGACCCAGTTAACATTATCCAGCCCTATAGGTTATCATTATCCCGGGTTAACAGCTTATTAACGACTTCGACATTCTCATGTTCTCTTCACTAATGCATGAACAGTAACACGCGCACATTATTTGAAGGCACAAACCCTCGGATCTGTTACATTCAAACACGCCTTCATCAGTTACTCCAACGCCGTTAAGTGCGCAATTCAAAAGTGAGCCAAACTATCCGGCTGTAGCAATTGGTCATTGCTTAATTCTCCTTATCTGCAATACACTCGCACCCGAGTCCGTCCTGCCCAATGTAAAGTGAAGGCTCTTCTCTCTGAAAGCAGAAAGGTTTGTTTTCTCAGCTGTTCCGCACAAACTACCCGACTTTGGGCACAGAACAGCGAGAAAAATATCAGTCAGACTACAAGCCAAGCGCAAGATTGAACTCGATCTTTTCTCGGCAAAACTTCTCCTGGAAAAGTGAAGGTAACGGGAACGGGCGCGACGTGTGTGTGTACGCGCGAGACCGCCGACCTACAGCATGTTTACAACGGAACATCAGTGTTTAGCACCGGGGTGTCCACATTGCCACGTTGAATGATCGGACAAACTGACCCATCTGAGGAAGCCCCCACTTCAAAGGCTGCAACCGTGAAGAAACCTATAAAAGATGATCAATGAGAAAAGATGAGCATTAAACTCACACTGTCGACGACTGATCAGTAAATTCCGCCCGGAAGAATTAAATCCAACACGAACCCAGTAATTCCACACACACCGCTCTTCTGTGATCCTTGTCCAGGGTAGGATCTGTGGAAAACTGCAGCAGCTCGCGCTAACATGTGGAAGTGGTGGAATGACCCAACAGTGTAAAAGGGGGCGAAACAGATGTCGAAGTAATTATCAGGATGGGACCTTGTCCCAGGATGGGGCATCTAAGGAGCAGGGCCGTGCTGAAGATCTAAGATGTGAGTTGCAGAAACGAAAAGTTTACTAAGTACTCTGCTCCCCCCGCAACAAAAGAGTTTGGTAGCGCCCACGGCTGCAGTGGAGTAGGGGGGTGGGGGGAGTCATGGCGCCAGCAGCGGGAGTTCATTGCAGAAAAGCAGGACCAAGAGGCGTGACTCAGATGGGATAGGCTCGTTGCCCCATTTGCCGAATAGTACTGGACTGATGTAACGTGGAGGGTGGGTTTAGCTTAATGAATCGCAGAAATTGTTCGCTGAAATATAAAATCCTGAATTTTGCTGTTACCCCGCAGTCAATTGACCCTGACATGTTTGATGTCTGAAGTCTGCTTCGTTTGTACTGGAGAATGTAGGTAAAACATAATGTCCTGTAGA
This sequence comes from Lepidarchus adonis, assembly GCA_037576955.1. Classification (NCBI taxonomy): domain Eukaryota; kingdom Metazoa; phylum Chordata; class Actinopteri; order Characiformes; family Lepidarchidae; genus Lepidarchus; species Lepidarchus adonis. The sequence continues at coordinate 10,324 of JBBIGC010177263.1, forward strand.
GTTGTGTATGTGTTTATTATACTAGTTTCATGGTTATCACAGAAAATCCAACTCTGGACACCAGATTACCAAACCCTGACACATTTGTGGAAAGAGGAATGTTAAATTATTTTGTTAATTTAAATACAAAGTGTACTAGCTTATAGGATAGCTTGGTAAAACACTTAACAATGCATGTAAAGTTCACATTCAAGTTTCTCTTTGAAACGACAACCCCTCTCTTAATTCATTCATTCATTCATTCATTAACCCATCCTTCTTCTCTCCCTTTATATTGTCCTTGTTTCTCACTGCTCCCTGGGTACAGGTTTGGTCCAAGTAGAACTGAGCAATGCTCCTTGGAGTTACAAGGCCATTTTGGCCGAAACATATTTTTGGAGACAGAATTCTGTTGCAGGCAAACGTTGGACACCAAAGATCATGGCTGATGAACAGCTTTTGGGTAAAGGGGAAAACTGTGTTAATGTGATTTTGGTGAATCATTCCTTTACTACAACTTGTTTCATGCAGTGAGTAGAGAGAGTAAACGCTTTAAACCTATGCTTGTATTAGTAGCATTAGTCATGAGTCATCAGATTTGTCTAGATTAATACAAAAGACAGTAATCAAAGGCTGAACCATGATAACCTGCATAATTTCTCAACCCAATTGCTGTGAAAGTTTACACAGATAAAAGATATTTCCCTAACAAGCACATAGTTGGCTTACAACTGCCTTCTACCTTTAAATCATGACAAAAGTTCACATTTTCTATATAAAAGAGTTTAATTTTAATTTACATACCACTGGTCAGGTTGTGGATCTAGAGAAAAGCTCTAAAAGAAGTCAATAAAACACTCTTAGGAAGGCAGAGAAAAATGCACAAGGTATAAATTAGACATTATATGCCAGTGAGCACTGTTGGATCAATTGTGAGAAAATAGAACCTGCCTGGCACTAGACTGGACAAGGCCATCTTTCAAAACTGAGCATTAGCGAAAGAAGGGGACTTGTGAAGGAAGCCAAAGAGAGGCCAAGAATCACTATGGTTACATACTGGCTACACCATTTCTTCTAGCTGCTTTAACATGAAGTGTATATGTTAACAGCTAACATTTGCAAATGCTGTAAAATAAATAAAAGCAACACCTTGGTCTTCTCAGACCCTTTGTACAAATGTGATGATATTGTTATAACACATACAATGACAAACTTTGTAGAATTATTACAAATTATCCTAACAGCACATGATATCCATGTTATGGGGTCAGATCAGTAACACTGGTGCCAGCATGAACAGTTGCTGACGCCTATCAGCCTCAGGGTCCCACTGGGAACAAAAAAGGGTTTGGGGGGTCAAAGGGAGGTAAGCACACCAGAGGTCAGAAACAACAACAAAAAACCTTTCCTGCAAAGTTTAATACACCCCTTTAGAAGTTCACTTATTCCAAAAACACACGCACACATGCACGGACGCACGCACACACACACTGCTGAACCCAAGATTGATGTACTGCTGTCCCTAGCCACTTTCTGCTGGACAGATGGTAAAAGAGTAAGTCTACACCCTGAAGGAGAACAGAGATGGAGGGGAGGGGTGCAAAAGAGGACTAATGAAAAACAAACAAACTACAAGAGATTATTCCGGGTCACGGCCCCATGAAAGAGTACATATCTCCTTTGCACAGTAGCAAATGAGAAGGCATGAGAAGAGAGTCAGAGAGAAGAGCAGACAAACAAATACATGTCGCCTGTGCAAACACACATGCACATACAGACTCTCACCCAGGGTGTGTGGTTGGAGTAGAGGGGCATGGCCAATAAAACCAGAGATGCTGCTCTCTTGCCAAAGCCTGCAGCTATTCCCAGCTCAAGCCATCACGTGTGTTTGTTTGCCTTGACCTCTGCTGTTTTTAGATGTGGGCCAGTTTTACAAAGCAAAATTGATGCATAAACACACACACACACCCACACACGTGCACACACACGCACACACAGAGATTGTGATGTTTTACACTTCTTTCATTCTGTGTTTGTATGGAGTATATACAGTAAGTTGATCTCACTGGACTCTGAACAGCTACACATCGAAACTCAAACACCAACGCAATTGGGTCAAATATATTTACTTTAGGTTTCTTTGGCATGTTTTTACCCCATCATTAGGTAGCACCCACAACAAATCATTATTCTGCCCA
>JBBIGC010177281.1:0-14942 GCA_037576955.1 Lepidarchus adonis
CAACTAAACTGCAGAGTCCATCCCTTGAGAAACTGAACTGATCCTACAAAACATCCTAAGTATCAACGAGAGCACAAATCTCATCAGCTGTGTTACCTGGCGTGGTCAAGGGAGGACAGCAAGCCGTTATGGCTCCAGGGGTAGGAGGGAGGGTGCAACTCCAGATCTGATGCCTTGACAGACTGATGGAGCATCAGAGCTAGTCCTGCCCCTCCTGTGGTCAACACCCCAAGTGTGGTAAGTGCTACCTTTCTTCCCTTAGGCAGACTGGCGAATGACATGTTGGCCTGAAGAGAGATCACATCAAACAAGATACATATGAGAACAATAACTTTACAACATGTCTTAATACAACAAAAGAACAAAAATCAAGCAAACATGTAAGTGTTATCAAGTTTAAGTGTTTTATTTGTCACATGCCATTCTATAAGTACAACATACAGTGATTTTTTTTTATGCGACAATACCCCGCAACTGTGCTTAAGGTGAAATGACATTAATTGGTTAATGAGTGAAATGAGTACTTTTTATATGCAGAACAAATGTGACAAAGTAAGTGTGTTGTACGCAACTGAAAATTGAGAGTGGGAGTCTGAAGAAAAGGAAATAAAAAACACCCAGAAAGACCTTCAAATATTAAAGATATATAACAATAGGCTTACTATACATTCAAGCAATTATTTTTTTTAGGGGAAAATGCATTAAACTTGTGTTTTGAGTAGCCTGGAATATCCTAGCTTTCAATTCATCTAATTTTAAAGCTTCTAGAAATATTATATTCAAAATATATTTTATTCAAAGTAAATGCTGTTCCAATGCCTGCAGTTTAAATGTGTTGTGTATCTGTATTGGCAGAAATAACACTTTAAAATTATGGATACGATTAACATCCTGTACATGAGAGCATTTTTGAAGCATTTTCTGAATTGCATTATTAAAACATTCTGCAGTAGATCATTGCTGTAAGGAGCGTTGTACTAACATACAATTATCAGTTAATACTTAGTAAGTTATTAGGGCTGTTTATGTTTTAATAAATCTGGCTGCAGTTTTTATATTATAACAACCAAATTCAAGTGGCTAGGGACAAAACCAGTCAACTTTACTTTTAGACATCCTTGATGAACATGCAGCTGTACATGTAACATGTAATGTAGTCGGTCACACTAATAATCTGACCAGAGACTCAAATTCTGCCAAGAGAATAAAGTTTAATGCTTTATTAGAAACTTGCAAGCACCCATAAGGTGACGTTCCCTGCATCATAGAAAAATACCGCCACACATTTCAAGACAAATTGAACCTGAATTCTGTTGAGAGGACATCTATACTGTTAAACACTACGAAATATTGTGTGGGTTGAAAATGAACATATCTGAAGATAAACCGCAGTGAACAGTCGGATAACTTTGCTCCCTTCACTCAAAAAGCTCTGTGACCTTGCTCAGGTTAGCTTCTGCAGCTAGCTCACCCGGTCCGATACACCCCAAGGCCCAAACCGGCGGCAGGTAAAACTTTATGGGAAATATTATATCGACAAAACATTTGCGGTTTCGTACCCGAGGCGTATGCACCAGTTTCGGCGCGTTCAGGAGAGCCCTGCCGCTCCCGGACAACACGACCACTCGGAGCGCCGCCATCTTCCAACCTCTGGGAAAGACTCCCTCCTAATGACGTAAAGCGGACTTCCTATTCCGGGTAAAATAAAAGCTCGACTTTTATTATGAATTTCTATTTCTGCTCCGTTCGCCGCGTGCACAAGGGAAATGTAGTTAAAACGTAGTCTTGAGTCAGATTGAGTCAGATTACATGGCAAAGTCTGTATTGGATTAAAACATTTAATCGAATCCAAAAATAAGTTTTGCATTACTCTATAAAAATGAAAACGCGTGAACTTGAAATTGCATCCAGTTCCAATAATGGAAAATATTAGGTTATATCTTTTTAATCTCAAGGCATTTTCAAATAAAATATTTTTTATTTATTTAAAAATCACCATAAAAAGTACGTCTATATACAGCATAACTGTATTTATTTATTTGTTTGTTTGTTTATTAGCATTTTTCATATAGCAAACAGTGATAAAGTATCTACTCATACCCTACCCTGGCTTAATTTCCTACAATCCTCTGCTACTATTGTCTACTAGTGTTACTATTAATGAAGCCCAACAGGGTTACATCCATTTGTACAGTTATATCATGTTTAAAAAAAGTAAATGTTTGAAATACATATTCTAAAATGTAATAATAGAATAGGACTTTTTAAAAATTGTCATTGTACAGGAGTATAATGAAATTGTGGGTGTTCCACCCAAGCAGCGGTGCATCAACAGAAGAAAAACAAAAACAATAAAATACAATTTAAGAATTTAAAATATAGAAAACCCCCCAAAAAAACCAAGAATAATTTAGAAAGGGTGAACATGAAGAAATAAGATAGAATGTGGTGGTGATATATACAATAGAATGTGGAGTGATATATACAGAAAGTGGTGGTTATATATACAGAATGTGGTGTTTTTTGCTTGATTCTATGTTTTTTGTGTTGATTGCGTGACATTGTCAATGAAAGTAATCATTGACAATATTACTACAATTATACATTTTATCGAATGTAATCTAGGCTGATTATGTAATCCCATTGTATGCTTGTCTCCATGTGTTGCCTTATGGTAAGAGTACACTAGAACCATTAAACCCTTTTCCTTTACTCCCTAATGTGACAACCACTTGTTTCATATGAAATACCTTTAGATGGAATTATAAAACCATAGGTCATGATTCTTTGCATTGTGATAATCCATAAAATGCCATCAGTAACCTTAAGACTTTACTAAAAAACACCGGAAAGATTTTCAGGATTTTTAAAAAGGAATAGCTCAGCAAAAAACGCACACATTTGCAAAATTAATATCTCAAGTCTTAGGTAGCCATGAAATTAACGTACTTTCTCATTAAAAGGCGAGACTAAAAGAAGGGACATCACTTAGGCAATGCAGGTTTCTTCATATAACACATGACCGTACACAGAGGTTATTCAATGTGATTTATAGAGGTCAAATAGGAATTACATAATAAACACAAGCCATGAAAAAAGCAATACAATTAGATTAGAAGAATAAAAGTGAGATATAAAATCAATCAAAATAGGTTAAATAAAATTACAGAAAGTAATATATATTAATATACAGAAAAGTGCATGATTTATTTGTAATAATTAGACAAAAATAGTTTAGCTTCTTTTAAAACGGGCAGGGGCAGATTGGGCAGATCTGTTCAATGGCTAAATGCCAATTTACCCTGTTTAATTTTAGCTCCACTAGCTGACTGTGCCCAAACAGCATAATTCCTGAACTTTGATACGTGTGAAATTCTATTTATTTTCCCCCAAAAAACAGAGCTGTAGTAACAGCATTGATCCACTAAGAGGCAGAGTGAAAGTAGAGCTGAGGAGCAGTCATACGTTCAGAGATTTCATTTGGATTCTGGTGATGCTTGATAGAGGTGGAACAACAAACGTGGTTCATCGCTCTTAAATCAATCATTTTAGTTCAGAATAATAAAAAAACCCAAACACCTTTACTGTGATATTCAAATCTATTATGCCTGCGCCCACATTGCATTCATTCAGTAACAGACAATAATCTCAAGGGGATAAAAGTGACGCTCAGTGCGAGCTGGCACATTTCTTATCAGTGAAGAAATTCTCACTGAGAAATTCATTCAACTGTACAACGCTGGCGGAATACTGAGCGGGCTGTTTGTTTCAGGCTGCTGTGTGAACAGGAATATTGGCAGGGAAGCCGCAGAGGAGTGACAGTATGATTTACTCCCGATTCCTTCGCCGCCACACAACAGGGTCTTTAACTTGAGCAAGCGTCTGACAAAAGGTCACTAAATTGCCCACCTTGGGGAGATAAGCCTGGGAAAACTGAGTGCATCCCATTGGGCTGGTGTGAAGCTGCTGAAAACACTTACACACCCACCACAACATGGGAAGGTTTATCACGTAAAAGATAAAGTCTGATTTCTACTGAATGCAGCAATTTGTGGACTTATGTGAATACCCAATAACATACTAAACCACACCATTCCAGTGAAGAAGTGTCAAAGCGGTCAGTTCTAAAGTCTGTGAAGGCTCGGTTTGCTCCTATTCACACTTCAGTGTGAATAACTGGGGGAAACATGAGCAGGAGAAAATGGCTATAATGGCACACTGCTGTATTTATATGCTGTTGGTGGAGGACAAATGAGATTTTTCTTCTAGCTTCAGGTAATAATTGCTTTTAAGATAAAATAAGATAAATCTTTACTGTCATTGTCACTTCAACGAAACTGAAGGTGTTGTCAACTTACTGGAAGGCATAACAGTTAACGAAAAAAAGCAATAGTAATAAAAATACCTTACAAATATATACAAATGACTCTCCTATATATATGTACTGCACTGGTTTAAATGTACAAATTGCATTGATTGACAAAATCTATATTACACATTTAAAGAACGACATGGAGCAGTTTAGGCCCATGATTGCTTTTGAATAAATACTGTTTTTGTCCTGATTTTCCTTGGTCTTTTAAAAGCAAGTTAATTTATAAAGCACATTATCATACACGGAGGTCTTTCGATGTGCTATGTGATAAAATAAGCAAAATGATAAGAAATAAAAGAGGATAAAACATAAAAAAAGATAAAAAGAAAAAAAAAATAGAGTCTCTGTTTATCTAAAGGCTGTGCAAAATAAAGTGTGGGGTTCTGTCAGGTTGGTCTCTCTAACATTGTACCCAGTTCAGCACATTGCTTCAGCGCAGAGATTAACTGTGTAGATTAAGTTAAGATTTGAGTCAGATTACATATTCTACTGATTTATTTAAATATGTGACTGAATAAGTGAAATTAAAATTATGTGAAATTAAAAGTGTATGACTCACTAGCACAAGGAATTGCTTACCTCAGTCACATTTTTTGCTTAAAAATGTTTGCACACATGGGTCAGAGTTTACGTACATTACGCACATTCTACCATTAAGTGTGTTTCTATACATCACAACATTTGTGTAGAAAGAGGTGTACGCATCTTTTAGGTCCCATTTTGTGTGTATGCAACGGTTATGAATGAGACCCCAGATCTCTATGGTTCCAGCAGGGGGCAGCATAATGACTAAATGCCATTTCACCCTGTTCACTTACAGCTCTGGTCTCCACTAGCTGAGCTGTCCCTGCTGAGCTAAGACAGCGGTCCCCAAACTTTTTCATGCCATGGACCGGTTTAATGTTAGACAATACTTTCGCGGACTGGCATTTAAGGTGTCGCGGATACAACCAACACAAAAACTGTGGTATTTTGTAAATAGAATAATAAACGTGAATTCACTGTGTAATTATGTAACTTTATTAGCAGCGTCTTTCTGAAATGCATTAACGACTTTAAGAGTAACGTCCTCCTCTGCCCCTCACGCGCTCTGGTCGCTATAGTAATGTGTAAACGTTCTTTTCAGAACAAGTTTTCAGTGCTGTTGTGGCGCTCTCAGGGTTTTCTGCCATGGCGGAAAATAGCGGCAAAGTTGATGTGTCAAACATACTTAGATGCTATGGATTGAGATCGTATGGTATAAAATGCTCCACGGCCCAGTACTGGTCTGTGGGCCGGTGGTTGGGGGCCACTGATTTAAGAGACCCTCCAGACTGGTGTTTTTCAAACATCGTAGTGAGATATTTTGGGCCCAAAACATTGACTAACTGATACACAATGCGTAGAACTTTGAACTCAGTTCTGTAGCTGATTGGAAGCCGGTGTAGAGATTTGAGGGCTACAGTGAAATGTTCTCTTTTCTTGTTTTTTCTATAATTCTAGCAGCAGTGTTTTGTATAAGCTGTAGCTGCCAATGAATAAAGCATTTCAGTAGTCATGGATACATTTTTCCAATCCTTCCTTTAAAACTTTTGAAATTTTTGTCCTGGGTTGTGGTCTTAATATGTCTAGATTCAAGATCAGCTCCAAGATGCGACCTTCCTTCTTTGTTCCATAACAGAACTCTCTATTTACTAAAGGCTATTAAAATAAGAAATCTGGAACTTTAGGAATATGACGTTCATATTCCTAAAATGTTTGTTTGCAGACTCCAGCATTTCTCCTGAAACCTAGGGAGTAAATAAGGGGAGTGTGCAGTAATTTTTAAAGTTTATTTGTATAGCTCTTTTTTTACAACAGATGCTGTCACAAAGCAGTTCTAGAGAATCTGGGTCTGAGGGCCTACTGAGCAAGCCAATGGTGACAAAAGAGGAAGAAGCAAGGCTCAGAAGAGGAACCCATCCTCCCCTGGTCGACACCAGAGAACAACAATAACCAAAAGAAAAATGTAACAGTCTCAGTGTCTAGAGAAGGCAGCTTTAAGACTATAGCTTGGAGTTACAGATTATAGACTCTCCATAGGAAAGCATTGACCGAAAAAATGGGATGAAGGTCATGGTGCCAAAGAAGAGCACTCTCACTAAGTCTTGCAAAAAAAATGTTTGAGCTTATTCAGAGATCTCCAATCTGGACTGGACCTCCAGGCCTCCAGAACTGGATTAGGGCTTCACCTGTTTTAGAGAATGCAGCTCCACACACTCCACAGTTCAAGGTTGGGGGCTTTAGACCCGTCTTCATCCTTTTCTTTTGGTCATTGCTTTGTTATGGAGATTCTACAATCTGTGTGTGAGCAGCTGAACGTCATGAGTTCTGTTCATGGTTTTGTGAATTATACTGTATAACATTACTATATAAAGAGCTCCAGAACCAACCCTACTACTCGTTCAATGCCAAATACGCCTTGTCTAGATTTGGGATAAAATAAAAGCTGCAAACTGAAGCACTGCGTTAAATGAAGTGAGCAGCCAAGTAGCTTTAAGCATGTACTGCTCCTTAATCACATTTTAATTGTTGATATCAATTGAAATCATTTCGGCATGTGCACCAAGGTTTGTCTGGACAACGTGAATGCAAATCATCATGGTTACTTTCTCTCTGTTGACTCACGGCAAGAAAGTCCAGGGTTCTGCGTCCACAGGTCCCTTTCTGTCCCTTTCCCTGTGTTAGTGTGGGTTTCCTCCATGTTTTCCAGTTTCCTCCCACTGTCCAAAGGCTTATAGTCTGGGTTGATTGGCTACTCTAATAGTTGTCTGTTTCTGGTTGGCCTCCAGTCCAAAGCAAACAATGCTTGGGATTGGCTCCAGCTTCCCCACACTCTGAGTAGGTTAAGTACTGTGAGTGAATAGGTTCAGACATCCCCTCAGGCCTGAAAGCAGACTAGCGTGGAGAAAACTCTATGCTGTTGTTGCTGTTTCATCAGAGTTTCAAAATTCAACCTTTTCCATAAATTCCCAGCTGCAGGGTTAATGGGTTAAAAGTGCTGCTTACTGCCATTTTCTCTGGCAAATGATAAAGCTTGTCCAGCAGCTCCCTGTGGGCCAGAGCTGATGAAACCTCTAAAAGGAAGTCAATGTTTTTTTTTCTCTTGCTGTGAGATATTACTCCACTTTTAAATAAAGTTAAACTTTTTCCTTTTTTTCTGGTTAAACTAAATCACTGTTACTGCCCGTCCCTTATTCATACATTACTAGAACAAAAATGAATATTTTATGACTGAGGAACAAGGCTATTTCTTTGATATCTGTAAACTGCAGTTTCCCCGAACCAATATTTGTCATTTGGCATTAGGATGCACTGAAGGAGCCCTACTTATCTCCACTGAAAATTATATATAATGCGTGCCGAAATATCGAGCTTGGGGACATAGTCATGGAGGGGTGATTATCTCTGGCAGTTGCTATAGTAACCTGCTCAACTTCTGGGCCAGCTCCACAAAGCAGTGTTGTTCAAGGACAGGTTTCACTTCGGGGTTTAATGCTCATTTCATTTCTTTTCCCTGTTGGTCATGAAAGAGCAAGAGTGAGGTCCAAATGAAGCTAAACAGAAGTCATAATTTGTGAAAAAGACAATAAATCTATGTACCAGTTTCTCTCTGAACATTACTCAACCTGACAGTCAGAAGTCAGATTATGAATCAGTGGCACATTTCCAGGCATTGTAAACAGTGCCACTTAACTGCTCTGCTTTGTGACTGACTGACTGAATAACTAACTACCTAACTAACTTACTACCTAACTAACTTACTAACTAACTAACTAACTAACTTACTAACTGACTTACTGACTGACTAAATAACTATCTAACTAACTAACTAACTAACTAACTAACTTACTAACTGACTGACAGACTGACTAAATAACTATCTAACTAACTTACTAACTGACTCACTGACTGACTCATTGACCGACTGACTACATAATTAACTAACAAACTTACTAACTGACTCACTGACTGACAGACTGACTAAATAACTAACTAACTATCTAACTAACTTACTAACTGACTGACTGAATAACTAACCATCTAACTAACTTACTAACTGACTGACTAATTGAATAACTAACTATCTAATTAACTTACTAACTACCTGACTGACTGACTGACTGACTAACAAATCATTAAATGAACAAAAGAACAAAAAGGATGGATAAATTAACTAACCAACTGACTGACTGACACATGAATGAATTAACAAATGAACAAAGAAAGACTGGACAAACAAACAAACAAACTAACTAACTAACTAAAGAATGAATGAACTACAAACTAACTAACTAAATGAATGAATGAATAAGCTAACTCACTCACTCTACTCACCCACTCACTAACTTAAAATAAATGAATGAATAAATGAATGAACTACAAACTAACTAAAATAAATGAATAAATAAACAAAATACAAGTTAATTAAAATTGATGCACAAACAAACAAACAAACAAACAAATAAACTAACTAACTAACTAACTAACTAACTAACTAACTAACTAACTAACTCAATTACTACAGTATATGACTAAATAAAGAATAAATGAACAAACTACAAACTAACTAAAATGAACTATCTAACTAACTCACTCACTCACTCACCCACCCACTCACTATCTGACTAACTAAAGAATGAACAATTGAACAAAAAAACAAACAAAGAATGGATGAATTAATAAATTAATGAACAAACCAAAGAATCAATTAACAAATTAACAAATGCAGAACAGAACAAGTAAACGAATGAAAGAACAAATGAAGGGATTAACTAACAAACTAACTAACTAACAAAAAATAATGAATGAACAAATGAATGAACAAATGAATGCATGAACAAACTACCTAAAGAATTAATGAACAAATTAATTAACAAAACAGTGAATGAACAAAAGAAAGACAAACAAATGAACAAGTGAACAAATGAAGAAATAAACAAACGAATGGACAAGCAAATTAACTAAAGAAGGAATTTATGAAGAAATTAATGAATGATAGTATGAACAATCAACAAATAGACAGACAAGTGAATGAATGAAGGAGCAAATGAAGGAAGAAACGACCAAATGAACCAATGAACTAGCTAAATAATTAATTCATGAACAAATGAATAAATGAACAAAAAATGAACACTAAAACAAATGAACAAAGAAAAATATTAATGAATGAAATGATAAATGTAAAACAAATGAACGAACAAACAAATGAACAAATGAATGAATTAGGAATATATTGTGTTTTGATTTTAGCAGGAAGAGTGGGGTATTGATGAGGCTGCAAGCCCCACAGATTTAGTAAGTGTAATTTTTAAAATGATATAAATAAAATAAATTTTAAATTACTAACTACTAACTAAATAATCTGAGCAATGTATAAATTTGTGTGATCTCATTTTAGGACAGAGATTTGTACTCTATGTTTAAACTTTGTGTGATGCATGTATTATATTAGAGCGAGTGAAATTGCTTCCTTCCCCAACAAAACCCGCAGAAATTTCCAGATGTCCTGAGTCAGTTTAAGTGCCTAAATTGGTCAGTAGTTAAGTGTAGAATTGTATTGTCCTTACATGCCAAACTAACATATTTTGCTTGATGTAAATTACCCCAAAGAATTCAGATAGGAAAAAGGCAAATCATTTAACACAGCTGTTATTTGTAACAAAATATTAAAGAAATTGTATTTTGTGTATTGAACATACTTGAAATCTGTCAATTAATTCTTAACACAACACTGTCTTAAAGACTTACAATAGCCAAGAACATTTCTAGGATATTTATAGGTTTTGTTATAATATTAGATATAATAATAGACTATTAATCCATACTATAAACATTTTGACTGGTAGTGTAAAACTATTTACTATTTTTATTAAAGGGTTCTCATACTTTCAGGCACTACTGTATGTCACATACAGCAGGTAAAATTAGTATTAAACATTTCACCGATTTTTTAAGTTCAGGAGGTCTTCGACTTACGACATACTCAACTTACAAAAATTTGTGGTTATGTCACTGGCTTTTTAAAATGTAATTTATTTATTTATTTATTTATTTAAATGTAATTTATTTTAGAACAGTTAGTTGAACACCTACTAAATGCTTTACGGAAATAGTGAGCGCTACGAGAGGATCATGTGTGCTTGCAGGGGGAGAGAGGGATGCTATACTCTGCTCTGCTAATTCACTTCAAGCTGTTTTTCGCTGTTATTGCTGAGCTGTTTATGTTTTATTCACCGTTAGTGCTGAATAAGAGTTCTTGTGGATTGGTGGGTTAATAGTGCACTGTGTTAAGGCACCGTCAGTGGGGTTTTGCCACAAGTCTCTGTCTCCAATGCGTTTACTGCTGTGGTGAATGTTGAAGCATTAAAAAGAACATTTCTATCTGGAGCAACGTTTCCTAAATGCTTTACTGAAATATGAGACGTTCATGTTGCTGCTGTTAATAAAACTTCTGCAGCATAATTGCATGCACGAGTTCCCACTTACTTCAAAATTGGAGGATCCCCTGTAAATATATTTCTAATGGTGCTATTGACATGAAAATCTTAACATATGTTGGTATCAACCCATTCAATCCACACAATCAAAGAATTTAAACCATAGATGTCCATACATAGTCATGGTGGTTGAGTGTGTTACTTATTTTTTTTTCTTTAAAACAATTGTAGCTACTTTTTGCAGATCTTTCGGAAGCTCTCCACAGTTACTCCTTGGTTCTTGACTCTTCTTATAATTCTTTTCACTCCTCTGTCTGAAATCTTGTGGGGGAGAACCTGGTCATGGTTTATTTATGGTGAAATTATGTTCTTTCCACTTCTGGATTATGGCCCCAGCAGTGCTCACTGTAACCTTCAGTAGTTTAGAAATTATTCTGTAACCAATGCCATCAGTATGTTTTGCAACAATAAAGTTGTGAAGGTCCTGAGAGTGATCTTTGGTTTTACCATCATGAGATGTTTATTTTGTGACTCCTTGGTAATGAAACACTTTTTATGGCCATCAGTTAGGACTGAAGCTGATATTAATTTGCACTGAGTGACAGGATTGATTTCTAATTTCTAATAGATTTTAGCTGGTGTCTTGACTTTCCATGACCTTTTGCAACTTCCTTTCTTCATGTGTTCAATACTTGTTCCCTGTGTCATTCCATTTTATTACACATAACTTAATGTTTGCACATCTATGGTTTGATTTCTTTGCAAGTGTGAATTGGATGGGTTGATACCAACATCTGGTGAGAATTTCATGTCAATAGCACCTTTAGAAATATATAAATATTTGTTTTACCTGCTGTATATGTTAGCACCTTATTCATGCTAGCAATAACATTGCTTTAAACAAGATATCCTTATGTTTTACTGTATTTAAGTATTTATTCTAATGTTATATAGTATTTTTCCCACTATAAGCACAATAACTATAGACAAACTGTTTAAACTAATTCTCATGCCTTGTACTGAACAGCCTCAACTCACAACTCTGGTCCAGGACGATCTGTGTCCAGCACTGTTTGATGATTTTCCTGCTCAAACACACCTGATTCAACACTGAGTAAAGGCCAGGTTTACTCAAACAGTAAAGGAATCAACAAAGTTTTCTGGACACCATCTCTCCAGGGGTGGAGTTGTAAAACTCTGGGATTGAGGATGCAGGTGAACTAGAGAGAACCTTTCTCACAACAAATGGAAGATGTCATGTTGAGTAATAAAGCAGGTTCTCTAAAGTAGTAACTTTGGAAAAGAAAGTAAAAAAGTTCCTCAATTGTAACACATTAAAAAAGACATGACAAGTAATTTAGCACTGTTTCTGTTGGTCCATTCATCTTGAAATGTTCACACACTCTGTAAGGAGCAGCTGGAAGTTTCTGTAGACTATTAAAGAAGATTTGCCTTTCATTTTAGCAGCTCAGTTGCCCCCTGAACATTCTCTTACCTGCAAGAACAGAAACTTCAGAAAATTCAGTTCATTCATTCTCCAAACCACTTCAATCCTATGGGCCAGGGCAGAGTTCAACCTGGACAGGAGGTCAACCCATCACAGGGTAACACAGAGACAGACAACCGTTCACACACACTCACACCATGGGCAATTTAGATTAGCTAGTCAACCTAAACCACAAGCGGAGAACCCAGAGGATTGAACCCAGGATCATCTTGCTGTGATGTGACCCTCAATTAATTTAAATTCAATTCAATTCAAATAATTATTTACAGAATATTTCACACACAGCCCCCTCGAAGGCAAGCCAAGCAAAGCATTGGCAAGAAAAAGGCTTTTTCCACCAAAGCAGTCTGAAGGCTGGTTAAAGCTTGTGTCTAATCTCAAAGCTTCATGCTTTCACAGCCAAAGAACCAGCTCTCAGCCAAAAAAAATTGGCTCCAGTGTGGCCCCACTTAACCATCACAAGAAAAACGTATGTCAGGGGCTTGGGGTGGGATTACTGTGAACAACAAGACCAACTCAATCTGTGACCACCTAAGAGCATTATGTGTAGCGTCTTGGCCAATGCTTCAGCATGGACATTTCAAGACAGAAATGTTCAAGGATGAAAACTTCCTTTATAGAGCTAAGGAAAAACAAAACTGTGATTTTGTACAAAACATGTCCATTTAATTTGTCAATATAAACAACGGAACATGGAACTCGCCATTGCTTACCTCCACTTTCCACTGGAAACTGGAAACAAACCAGTTGTTTGCAGGAACTAGCATCGGTTAGCAGTTAGCCTAGCCTTCAGGGTCGTCCTTGATGCATCAAAATATGCAGACTCTCTGTGTTTTGTAAAATAAAAGGAGCTGTAGAGTTGATCTCATCTACAGTAAATGCAGCATATGATTAGCTTTACTAAGTATAACCTCACAATCTGAAAAGCCTTTCTTTGATACTGGAATATGACACACCTCTGGACATAGGTATGATGGGTGAGTTAAATAGCACTGCTGCATAAAAACTCTCTTAAACTTTTTCAGCCCTTGGCTACATTACATTACATCAAAAGCAAAAACTTTTTAAAAAATTAACAAAAATAAAAGGAGCAAAATTTATTGTTGGCTGAAAAAAATGAGTTTTTAATTTTCATTTGAATGACCAGAGAGTGGGGTACTGCAGTGCAGCACTGTCAATCATCTGTCTACATGTAAATTCTTCAGTATAAAAAATATAAGCAACACTGAAATGCCAAAATTATTAGTCTTACCTTTCTTTACATCCTTTAAAATGTGCTCAGTTTTGTGTGCTGCTTTGCTGTTGGTAATCGGACATGCGTTCACCTCAGGTATTGCAGGCGTTGTGTGGAGTTCTGCAAAGTAGCTATTGCGTTGTGACATGATATCAGTAAGTTCAAAATTTAATTAATTAAATTTTTTATGCTCAATTACCATATGTCGTCACCGGTATAGAGCTGCAAAGGCTCCAGGGGTCAAGTTACATGCTTCTACTTCAGATCAGTAAATTCAGTAACACTGCATTTAACATGGCTCATCTTAGAGTTTTAAAACATAAATGAGCATTTTCTACAGCTTAAAAAATGAGGCCTATAATGTGGGGCCGTCTATCGTAAGGGGGAAATATGGTACACCAGTCTGGAAGAGGTGATCAGATGGATGATCTTGTCATGGGTAGTAGTAGTAACAGGTTGAGCATGAAGACAATAGATGGAGCCTGTAAACCTTAGCATTTGAGTTATTAGTATAATAATATAACATACCATGTTACCAGAAAACAGATACCTTCACAAGGTAACAAAACATTATTATTATATAAGTACTTTTACATCATTTCTATTAGTCCTTTCATCAGGCCAGGTCCTAATGGATAAGGCCTTGGCATCCTAATCTAGGATGTATGGAATCGAGTCCCATCTGGGGGGGATTGTGTTAGCAGTGTTGCAGCGGAACATTGTTAGGCCCAGAACCAAGAGGTTGATGAATTGATGACATTAGCAAAGGTGGCCTAGTGCTTTGGACCTTTCCCTGGGACCTGTCCTAGCCCAGGGATTACTGAGGTACCCTTGAGGTGCTGTCCCACTACATTGCCCCAGGTGCTGTTTGCTACTCCATGTGTGAATTGGTTAAATGCAAAGGTCACATTTCATTGTGGTCCACTTTGTGTGTGTACACTAGGGCTGTCCCCAAATACTCGAAGATTCGATGCATCGATATGCGGAGCTTGATTCGACCACCGATCTCACAGTAGAATCTTCGCGGGTGAAACGAGCAATATGGGTGTGCTCAATGTCTGTGAGCAAAAGAGAGAGAGAGAGAGAGCTATAGAGAGCAAGGGCGGGGCGAGAGAAGCCAGCGGCGAGGAGCCAGAGGAGGGGCGGAAAATCCGTCACGTGGCAGCGAGCTCGGGCTGGCTCCAGACGTCCTCAGAAGTACGCGGGCGGGCGGTGGCAGCCAGAATCGAGTCGTGCAGAAGGAGCTATAGGCTCATAAGGCAGCAGCTAGGCGTGTAGCCATGAGCCTCCACGGTGCTCCTCTGTTATGGCGTGTGCCCGCCGGGTTAAGGGTTTCCCATGAGCTGCCAGCCGTGGGCACTGAGTGGA
>JBBIGC010177288.1:0-14941 GCA_037576955.1 Lepidarchus adonis
TATATAGTATTGTGTATTATAGTATTATTGCACCCCTGGTTAAGATGTGTTACAAACCTTAAAATAAAATAAATAAACATTTTTACACAAAAGATGAGTATGCAGAAAAGCACCTCATGCCCACTGTGAAGTATGGGGGAGGGGGGAGGATTGGTGATGCTGTGGGCCTGTTTTTGTTCCAGATGCCCTGGAAACCTTGTTGCCAATAATTATGGACGGCACTGTATACATATATATTTACATTTACAGTGTTAACCATAATTCTGCACAATTTCTTGCAACTTTTATTAAAACACACACACACATACACACACAGTATATATATGTATATACACAAATACATATTTTAACATATTTGAACAAGCAATCTTTTAAAGAACTAAAACACCCATGTTATGTTTAAATAATATTTAATATTGACTTTTTCCATGTGACTTTCCGTTTTTTGCCAATGGCCATTTTTATGTCACTTGTTGAAGTATAATCAGCTTTATCTGTAAGCACTGCTTCACTGAGAGTGAAATGTTGTTGCTCGAATGTCCATATGGTGTGCTTATTTTTCCACACGCCTATATATAATCAGGTCCATTAGATGTTAATTAATTACTGGTCAATTATTTCATGTGCTAGTCTGCCTTCTTGCATTCAAATAAAAGTACAGCCAAGCAAGTGTTTTTGTTGGTCTTTTTAAATCTAAAGTGATTTGGAGTATGCTCATTAAATAAGGAGCCAACCACTGTGCGTTATTTAAAGAGCTACAACAATACATGTCTGCCAATAAAGTCTGCGTCGGTCCGCGAAGATTAGACTGTGAACACTATAAATGTTAGGACAAGCACATGACAACTGAGACCGGTTTAAAAGCGCCTGTGCGCTGTGGGTTTGCTGCCCTCTCGCGGAGAGCAGCGGTCGCATTACGTATTTGTCGGGGGATTTACAGCCAATAGCGTGTCCGCATGGACATGAATTCGTACACGCCCTATTGTGTACCGGAACATATGTCAGCGGCGCCGCCATATTGGGTGGGTCTTTTTTTACATCTTTATTTGAACTTGAGTATATACAAGCAAAAAAGGCAACAAAACGTGGAGTACATTAATAAATAACCCGAGCACAGAGAGAATAAATCAAATGATAATTATGCAAAAGGGTGAGTATTTTTTAGGTGGCTGAAATATGGTAACAGTCCAACTGCAGGGCAGTTTCTGGGCATGGGTCTACATTTCAGGGATTGTTAGACAAATTCTGTAGAAACTGTATTTAGAGGTGTGCTGTGTTAGCCTGGTCACAGGTACTACACCCTCATTCTTTGACCACATGCTTAAATTTAGAACTAATGGTGGCCTGATGATCCCCTCTGAAGTAACAGTTAAAGTGGTCAGAATGTATAATTCAGGGCAAAGTGTAAGGATGTCTTTCATCAACCATTTAATCTGGGCTGGTTTTGTTATGGGAGCACATTCTAGAAATTCAATAACTCTCTCACAACACAGAACACAACAATATTACCTGCTGCCTCCTCACTAGCCTCATTGTACAATGAATAATCACTACCAGCCTGGACATAAGGTGCAATACATATACCAATACCCATAGCCTTATTATTTATTCTATTTACCTTTTTTTTTATTCATTTATTTTATTGTATTCACTAAAATTACAGTTTTAATTATACCTTACCTTTGAATTACCTTAGAGTATTTTTTATCTTACTCTGCATCGCTGCATAAGCAATTTCCTCCGGGATAATAAAGTCATTCTGATTCTGATTCTGATTCTGAAACACAATTTGGAACCAAGAACCATAATTTCATGCTTTTGTCATTAGTTGTGTCTGTGTATTAACAAAATAAGGCTGCAGCTTCTTTTCAAGGGTATTGGCTTTTACAGGCCTGGATATATATTGTCCTTTTTGTATATTTTGTATATAATTAATTTTGAAGGTGAGGAAAGTCATGCAGTTGTTGTAAAGTACCCTTGTATATGTGAACTCAATCAAAAATAAAGCTGTTTTTTTATTATTAAAATAGTTAATAAATGTATTAATGTGCTATATTGTAACGTGTGTATATATGTATACATACAGTATGCATTTTTAATTAAGAATGAATCCTGCATTATAATTACATGTCTGCCGTTTGCAAAAAACCAAACAGCATGAGAATCGGATGAAAGTTCAGTAATTTAGGAATATTTTAATTGTACATGCACATCATTCCTCAATAGAAGTTTAGGCACTGGAAGGAAGCGGGTACCCACCCAAGATGGCGGCCACGCTGATACGTATGGTCCGATAGGCAGCGGTAGTCTGTATATTAACGTTTATGGGTCTGTGCGTGCGGGCACGCGCGCGTGCGTAGGTTGATTGAGAGCTCATCCTTAGTAACTGATCGGGCGGTCCGATGTTTCATAGACCGCCAGGAAGACGCTCATAACATCGTTTGCAGTCTCTGGCATTTTATGGAAGCCGTGCGCTGGTGTGTGGCTTCTGTTGGATGTAACAGTACGTATGGATAGTTGATTTTTTATTTTTAGCTTTAGCTGTGGCAGTTTTCCAAACATGCCTGTTTGTGTTTGCAATATTCTGGCTCTTCAGACAGGTACTGACAAACTAGCAGAGTTAGCGAACTGCAGGGATTCCCCTAAATAATATATGCCGTTTGAAATGTATACTAACATTGTTTACTGTGCTTAACTTGTTACTATTAGCTTTTGTGCTAATCATGCTCCTGTTCGGCTGCTTGGTCTGTGAGTGAGCCGCTGGTGAAGGGAAGCTCCTCAGCTGGCTAACTAGCTTTAGCGCATGTTAGCCCCGTTAGCCATCTAGCTATGAAGCGACCACAGGCTGGCTGACAGCTCACCGCCACAGGCGCCAGAGTGCTTGCCTTTCTCCTTACTTATGATGGCTACATGTCTGCTGTTGCTTCAATGATCTGCAATATTAAGTGCAAGTGTCCGTATGTCCGACCCGCTTTAGTAACGGTGTTTTTGTGCTCTTTTTTCTCACGTAGTACAGAAGTTGAAGAGAAACCCGTCGTGTGGACTGTTAAAACCGTCACTTTGGACTTAACCCAGTCGGAATGAAGGCACGACTCGGTCCTGCAATTAGTATCTCTCCGAAGCTCTACTGACTCGCTTCGTGTCGTGACTGTGAGGCACAGGTTTAGAAGACGTGTGGCAGGAAGCAAAAGAACAAGGATAAGCAAACCGACGCTGCACGCAGGGGAGGAGGAAACCTTTCCATCCCCGAGTGCGTGCCTCCTCCGGCGAGAGAAGCCCGTGTGCATGCAGAGCCACGGCTGAGCACCAGAGTGCTGAAATGAGATGAGGCTCAGGAATGGAACTGTTGCCACTGCAGTTATTTTCTTCACCTCCTTTCTCAGTCTCTCTTGGTATACGGCCTGGCAGAATGGAAAAGGTAAGTGAGGAACGAAAGAAAATGCAATACGCAAAAGTGTCCAGACACTCATTTCCCATTGAAAAGCTCTGCTAGCAAAACGGGACTACACACACACTGTTTTCTCAATTGTTGCAACTCCATTCAATACCTTTGGGACAAGTTGGAGTGAAGTTTGTGATTCAGTCCAGTGTCAGTTTGATCTATTGTAGTCTCATCATAAGGGACAGACTGTTATTCCAGCAAAAGAGACTAATTCCCTTTAATACCCTTGATTTTACAAGTAATGTCTCACTTAGACATGCAGTGTTTCAGGTTAGTCAAATAACAAGTTGCTTGATGATGGAAAAGCAGGTTGTGTCTTAAATTGAATATAATTTTGCAAAATTCCAGAGCGCTTGTACTGAGTGGGAAGCCATTTTTGAGGGGTTCATCGTGCCCACCACTGTGTTGAAGCCATTGTCCAGTTAACTTCTGCATTTTCTAGAAGAATCAGAAAGCATAACTTTTTTTTTTGGTACTACTGTGTCAGAAAGGTCAAACGAGCATAATGGAAGATAAAATAAACTGGCCTTACTGTAGATCTAATTGTACTTTGTGACGAGTGGTATTTTTGTTTTCATTGACAGTTGTTTGTGTGGTTGGTTGCATTGTCTTTTCTTACATTTAAAACCTTTGGAGCAGTTAACATTACCTTTAGACTCCATCTCTTTTAATAAATAACCAGTATTTATATCGTCTTATCAGTCCACACCCAGCTGTGTGCATCGTCATTCACACAATAAAGTACAAGCTGTAAAAAAAAAAAGAAGCATTACTAGAAGTGAGAGAAGAGTATAAAATTTTAATTGATTGGGAAAAGCCCAGTCCAAGTCTGTAAATTTCACCAAATTTGGGGACAGTGAGTTTTTGGTTTTCTATATCCTGCAGAACCAAACATGGCTTTTACAGGTTTTGTTCTGAGTCACTGTAATGCTGCTTATCAGAATCCAGTGTGGACGTACAAATACAAAGTTGTGACTGATAAAATTCTTCAAAGATGCCACACTAATTTCAAGAACATGCATTATTAGGTGGAATAATGAATTTTTCAAACAGTAATACTCTTATTAGCCAGCTTTGGGACACTTTTACAAGAAAAGTTACTCTTCATCAGGTTTGCGCACACTGTATGAAGTGATGGCTTCTACTGTGCCCCAAGCTCATGATTTGCCGCAGTATTAACCACCCATCATTTGTTCAACCCTTCTTACATTGCGGGTGGATTTCCCTTGCACAGGCTCCATCCTCAGGGTGTTTGGAGCATACAATGGGCCAAAAATAGCTGACTGGTAAGAGGCGTCATTATCCTGCACATAGAGGAGAAGATAAGCATGGGAGGAAGAGTGCAGACTACTGTTAATGCCTTCGTACAAAAAGACAATCTATAGCCTCTGCATTTTGGGCTGAAGTGTTGAGCTGGGTTGTGTTGCCCTGCTTAACTAGGCAGGAAGATGAATGGCTTAGTATATTAGAGGCTTATTTTCAGTTAGCTTGCATAGAGGAAGGAAATTCTGTGCTTTTCAGTAGAACAATTTCCTGGGGGCTTATACATATACTGATCATTGCCAGTATAAAATAACTTGCTTTTGGATAGAGAGGTGGCATGTTCTCCTGATTCTGATATATTTATGTTACACTATGAGTATGTTATGAGCTGTGTTAGTAAATCTTGAACACTGAGCATGAAGATCTGTTACAGAGAGGCTGTCAAATAATATTTGTCTATTGTGACATTTATATTATTTTCTGACTTTCAGTCCAATTCCTGCTCTGTTCTTAATGTCAGATTAAGATTTTTGAAATCTTTGCTTAAATACTGCAGCTTTTCTTTTCTGCTGTGTATTGTCTATTCAAATTTTTGTTTACAATTATAGTTTTAATAAAATAAAATTTGTACTTAAGTTAATGTTTGATGCTAAGTAAGTTAAACTCTTGTTAAACATGCACAATGTCTTAGCTTGAGATTGACGTGAACAGCTTAATTTCCTGGCTCTCCCTTAGTAAGGAAAAACCTGGTCTCTGACGGACACTCATTGAGCTAGTTTGCTCATGCTTGCATTCCCTTCCGTTGTGACATTCTTCCTCCATATTAGGCATTAGCATAGGACTGTTGTCATGAAGTCCTTATATGAGCTGCTGCCTGACTTGTCACTCTTTGGGTCTTTTGTGTTGCCTCCTATTATGTTGCACAATATGGATACATTTCATATATAAAGTACATTTAAATGTCATTACATTTTAAGAAAGTTTTCACTTGTTTTCAATTTTATGTTGTAGCCTAATTCCTCATTAATCTACACTAAGCTCACAATAATTTCAAGGCAGTTTTATAGACAATTTTGTACAAATCTTACAGTTGTACACACATTCAGACCTTTTGAAACAAAAAAAACCAGAGGTTTAGCTCAGACAAGCCATGAGGTCAAGGGAACTACTTCCCAGACTATAGTGGCCTTCATCATTTCTCAAATGGAAGAAGTTTAGCACAACCAGGACTCTTTCAAGAGCTGGTGGTCTAGCCAAACTGAGCATTAGAGGAGCAAGGACCAATAACCCTATGGTCTCACTGCCTGAACTCCTGAGATGCTGTGTGGAGATGGAGGAAAAGAAGCACATGAAGGTCTTTCAGAATGTGAGGAACAATGATTCTATGGGCTGACGCTTAAACTTAGCTTAAACTGTTTGGCCTCGATTCTAAATATTATATCTGATGCAAACAAGTGAAGAGCTGCAGTTACAGTTGTCCTTCTGGACCTTAGTCCCATCTCCACTTAGTATCTCTGGAGCTTAGTTAAAGGGCTCATATCCTGCATTTTTCTGGTATTTTAGCTTACTTTTATTTATGTGGTTTTATAAAATTTGTAAACGCGTTTAAATTACAATTTTAGCGGCTCTTTATACCTTTGAATTGCACAGGCTACTTTTGTATTCTTATGCTGTCTAGTTTTGTGGCTTATACAAAAAGTGTTTCCACTTTTAGTGACTTCAGCATGAATGAATGGGTAAAGCCAAATAACTATGGACTGAATTGGTGAATGTATGTAAAGATTAAAATTAAATTAAAATTAAAAGCAGACTGTTATTGCAGCTTTTTTGTATGTGTGGAAATGGTAGCAAAAGATACATTTTTATACTACACAAATTGCCTTTATTTCAACAAAGTACCATATGTCAAAATGTTCTTTTCATAGGTTCTTTAAAAGCTAGACGTGTTGTTATTATGAATACCTTTATTATAATAAAGCAATTATTATGAATAACTCCTTTGAAACTATTGCAGAATTCAGCCTATGCAGCAGTGTATGCCCTTGCTACTGCTCTTCTTCCTTCTATTAACCATTTATATATTTGAAAGGAATACTAGTTATGAACTGGTATGAACTCTAACTGGTTATTCTGTTCATTACTGTGCCCAGAGATTCAATAAGAAAATGAAGGAAATTAAGTTAATTTCTCACTCTCTTACTTTTTCTTTGTTATTGATCTTAAGTTGCCTCTGTCACCAAGGAGAAAAATACAAGATTGCACAAGAAAAACTGAACCAAGGGGTAACAGTGTTTCGATATTAAAAAGTTAAGCCCATGAGTGTTTGTGCATATTTTAGCCATGATGTACATGTTTCCTATTCACAAACTTCAATAACAGTAAAAGCCAAACAGCTGAGTGGGATAAGTGTAGTGTATTACCGTAGAACTGTTAATGAACATGCATTGCTTATGGTATTTTAGTGCAAAAAAACTAAGATCACATTGGTATGTTCTGTGTTGTGGAGTAAAACTGAAGGCTGGTGAACAGCATTTGATTGCCAAGTCTGTTTCCATACATAAATTGACTACCTCTCTCACTGCATGGATTTAAATCATGCAATCATATTTTTGACCATGTTCTGTATCATTCTCTGAAGAGATTTAGGTTAAGAGGATTGCCCTTTGGAGATGTTCTAATGCTGAAACTAGAATCAAGCAATTCATTCTGCTATTCTTGAACATTCATCCACTGATGGACTCTGGTAATTGTGTGAAGAGGGTATATTATTCTCATCACTGACATATTACCCCCTCATTTTGTCTTCTGTTCTTTCTGCATCACGTCTGCTTTCCAAATAGAACACGAACACACCCGTGACGTCCTGCTGTGCCTGTTGAGGGAGAACTGTAATTGTAAACTTCGTGTCTACCTGAACATCTTATGCCCTTTAGGCTTGTACTTTAACTCAGTTATAGATTGTTGCTTAGTGTTTAGTTAGATTTATTTTTTATTTTTGGTGTGCCTTAAAAATATTACTTAATAGCTGCAAGTCTTTGTTTTGTCATGTATGTTTTCAGCATTGCTTTAGTTGCTTTTATTAATGTGTAGCTATGCCTCTGTTGCACCATAACTTAAAAGTTAGTATGTGAACAAATCTCATTCAAGAGTCTGTAAATACTGAACAATAACTTGGTAAGTTATTTTGGTTTTGTGTTTCCAAATTGTACCTGTAGAGAGATTTCATAGTCTGTATGGTTTGGCTAAGTTAAGCTAGTTTCAAGTGTGTTCTGCTTTTAGCAGCTAACACTTAATAAATTAAACCAAATAAATACATTTCTTTTTTTTGCCATTTTCTCTGTTAATGTCTTTTTTTAGTCTGCATCAGCGCATCTCCTGTTAGATGTAGCATTTTCCCACTCAAATTTCCTCATCTAAGTGCTGGTATTTATTCTCTGAAACTCTGTCAATGAAACATTTGTTTTCTGCAATTACTGCATCCCTGTCTTGTTTCTGTCTGCCCCCTTTGCTTAGGGTAGTTAAACTAGTGCTTATGAAAAGCAGCAAAATTCCTCCCCAACCCCTGACATTTTCATAATTTCTTTCACGGGTGGCAAGCCTAACTGGTCAGTATAACATTGTTGGGAGTAATGTCCTATGTATTGGACATTTGGTATATTTTTTGACAAGAAAACTACCATATTCTACATGCTCGTGATATGAGTGCAACTTTGCTACACTGCCAGTTTTGTTGGCTAGATGTGGCTTAGTTTTTAGGGAAAACAATCTTTCAGTCTTAGTGACGGCCCTTATTGATATTGATAATAGTAATATTATTGGTGGCAGTACTCCTGTAACTTTACCAACTTCTTTTTAATTCTGCAATTTTGTGTTGTGTGGGCTTTAAAATCATAAGTGGAAGAAGAGACACTTTTCCTTGGTCACTGTGTGTCCTGCCTTATAGGGTAAGGTGGACCATCAAGGGAATCAATTTAAAGACGCAGGGAATTTTTTTTAATTTTTTTATCCTGACTGAGCTTTTGGAAGTCTTCGTTGATCCTTGCTGCTAACTTGTTGGATATGTTCTGAAATGTGAAGTTTTTTGACAAGTGAAAATGGCTGTGTTCAGTGACCGTCATTTGATTTACTTTTTATGCAGTCAGCTCTGAAAGAGGATGTGGTTTGAACTCTTTCTTGCTGAGTTAGATTTGACCCCTTCTATCATTTTTAATATGATCAAGTGTTCAAAGAGTGCATCTTTTTTTGTGAAACATCACTGAAAAAGACTGCTGATCTGGATACATTTTACATGTATTATTCTCTTGTGTACAATGACATTGCCGAAAGGAGCAGATTCTCTAGCATATGAAAAGTTCCAGTTTTTTGCACATTTTTATTGTTAAGCTGTCTAAAATGAAAATCTACCATTAAAATGCAACTGTTTTACAACAATGATCATGAACACCATCTTCTTGGAGGCGTTCCTTTCTGTTTGGAGACCTCATCAATTTAGCATTATGCTGTCTCTAATAGGGCTGCAGTGATTTGTCAGCATCATTAAACTCTCCAGCAGATTGTTTTAAAGAGAGAAACGATTTATTATTTCTTTTTTTTGTTTAATAAAGAGAATTTACTCAAATTTAACGTTTAATTGCTATTGTTCAGAAATTGTCTCTGAAATTGTGATTTATTCTGTCAAACACTTTTTGGGCACCACTTGATAAATAACAGATTAGAGGTGATTTTGCAATTCAAAATATGTTAACACAATCTCCTAGGATGTGGGAAAAAAATGCAAAATATTTTTAGCAAATATTGATACATAGTTACTTTTTATACCATAAATTGAGCAAAAATAAAAAAGCTCTTTAGATCTGACTGTAAACTCTTTCCAAACAACTGCTTTGCTGGTATTTGTGGATAGACTGTCCACAGACAAGATGGTCATACACTGAGTGACTGTGTGGAGAGGGATGTTGGATCAAAGTGTTCCATATATATCCCATTCCCCTGCTTCTCTGTCTGCATACCCCATTGAATTTGTGTTGTTTGCAGCTTCAGACTGAGCACAGTTAACCAACCGACTGTTAATTTTGCAAGTGCGTCTGAATGCACAATTAGTAAAATGGGTGTCTCACCAGTTCCTTGAGTGTGCAGCGGGTCAGTATATATTACAAGTTTCTGTTTTCTAATGCTCTGAATTGTACTCATTGAGGCCTTTCTAATTAGGCTGGCATTAGGTTGTCAAAATAATGCATTAATTATTCTAAAAAATAAGAAATTATATAATATTAGAAAAAAGTAACACCAAAAGTTAAGGTAAAATGTTGCTTGGGCCAATAAATGGACAATTTATGTGTAAAAAATTGCCTACAGGGCTGTTCTTAGGCATACCTGCATCTGAAGCAGTTTCTGAGTTTCTCATACCATGGAGGTAGTTCAAGCCTGAAATATCCCTTTAACACAAACCATGTACATTCAAGTTTTGAGGTCAAACCTACTTTAGCCTCGGATACTTGGGCTGGGCGATACAGCAAAAATAGTCATTTATTAAGGTCACCAATGAAAAGGAGCCACAAAAGACACATGATAAAATCACAGTATGAGTAAAATAATTTTTGTTCAGTGTTTTTGTTCACTTAAATCTCTTTTAAAAGGAATTCTGAAACTTCAACAATGTTTTTAAATTATTGATAATAGCACAACTTATAATTATAATAATAATAATAATATGACCACAATTTATCATGATGACCGTAAATATCATCGTATTACCCTCTTCTATCTGATACTATTATTACATACAGACATTCAGACTAAAACCAGCTGTATAGTAGCTGAATAAATTGCAGTGGACTGCAGGCCAGTTTCTGTTTCAGCTACAGTGTTTTAGGTACCCAGCTTAGGTTGGCTTTTTTTCTTAACCAGAGATAACATAATTGGGCACTTCACCTAAACCTGACTCATAATTATAGACTTGGACATGAAGACACATGGTTTGTGCATAAATTGGTCATCCCTATACTGAGAATACACAGAGGCTATGTGAGGTGTAAATGAAAGAAAGCCCCATTCATGAATGAGCCAGTACCTAAGTTATCATAACTCAGAAGGAAATTAATAGTTTGATTGCCCAGACATGAGGTAAAAAAAATCATTGGATTTAATTAGGCAATCACAATATTTTTAATAACTATTTTTCTACTGCATATATTGAGAAAAATCTGAATTTGTTATACCTTTACTATCTGACTTGGACAGCATGTGAGACTACAATCAAGGTATTGATATTGGTAAACTGGATACATTAAACCAGAACATTTGCAGGCTTATTAAGCTCTGAATATATACATGTAGAAAACATCTTGTGGTTAAACCCTTATTAACAGTAGCAATGGGTAAAATAAATGGAAAAGCTACAAATATATAAAATATTGACTGGAGTTTGTTGTG
Organism: Lepidarchus adonis; assembly: GCA_037576955.1. Lineage (NCBI taxonomy): Eukaryota > Metazoa > Chordata > Actinopteri > Characiformes > Lepidarchidae > Lepidarchus > Lepidarchus adonis. The sequence continues at coordinate 11,138 of JBBIGC010177288.1, forward strand.
CCACTGATCAATAGCACAAACCATAAGTCTTTTACTACAGTAAGTTCTATACTGACATTCCTTCTCACTGGATGAGTTGATTATCCTGTAACACTGATACCTCATTTACATCTGGACTACTATCTGGGTTGTAAACTGATCAGGTTTTAACAACATTTACATTTGGTTCTCTGGTGCATCTCTGGTTAGCCATAACAAAGTCCCTTTATAAAGTATGTTACTTCACCAATATTAGGTGATTCTGACATTTAAGGGAAACTAAGTTTACTGAATGTGTAGAGGTGGGAGTGTGGCATTGTGGATTTGATTCTGATATGGGGAAGAGGGAATATCTTGCTTTCTGTGAGTCTGTCTGTGTTTCTGTCCTAATTGATAAATTAATAAACATAGAATGAAACAAGCAAGGACCAATTGTCGTTAACCCAACAGTCACTACAAACAAAAACGGAGCTGTACAAAATTCCTTCTGGTTCCCTGACAGTGTGTTAAATCTCAAAAAAATATTTTGTACTGTACAAAATTTCCTGGACTCCTTGCTCTTTATGCTGAAGATAGTTCTTAATGAGCTTGGCTGTATGTTTGGGGTCACTGTCCTGCTGCAGAATACATTTGTGGCCAATCTTACACCTACCTGATGGTATTGCATTGTGAATAGGTATCTGCCTGTATTTCTCAGCAATGAGGAAACCAATTATTCTGACAACCAATTAATCTCTCAAACTCTATTTGACGAAATGCAGCCCCAAACCTGCAATGAACCTCCACTGTACTTTATTGTTGCCTGCAGACACTCATTGTAAAAAATCTGATACCATCTACCAGGTGATCCCAAACACACCGCCAAGGAAACTCTTAGTTGGTTTCAGAGAAAGAAAATAAAGCTGCTAGAATGGCCCAGCCAACCACCTGACCTGAATCCTATAGAAAATCTATGGAAAGAACTAAAGCTCAGAGTTCACAGAAGGGGCCCACGTAACCTCCAGGATTTTAAGGCTTTAAAATGTGCAGCCCCCTTTTCAATACTTTCTCTGTGTCATTCCATTTAATTACACAAAACTTAATGTATAGACATCTGGTTTGATTTCATTTGTGGATTGGATGGGTTGTTACCGTCATCTGGTGAGAATGTCATGTCAACAGCACCTTTTAGAAGAATACTTTTTTAGAGAATTGGTGATGTGTTCAATACTTATTTTACATGCTGTATGTCAAATTGATCAACATTAGTGCCTGTTTAGTATAATTTGTTGATCATACACCTGAATGTAAACCTAAAAATCCCTGCTTTTGTTTCAAGTGTATCTATAAGAAATTATACTGGTTTGAAGGCAAAGGGTAATGATACCAAATATTGATTTGATTAAAATTTTCTTTTTGTTTGCTCACTTAGCATCAAACCTTTTTTTTCGTCTTTAATGTGAGCAATAAATCATAAAAATACAGTACTCACAAAATGTTAGGGAACTTCGGCTTTCATGTGAAATTTCAGGATAAACCTAAGTGCACTATAATCTTTACAGGTGAACTTAATGTGACCTTCCCTAATGTTTTTAATGTTTCAGTACTTTTTACACAACTTTCTGTTCTCTTACAAGGAGTTATTCACAGCCGGTGTTTGATCCCTGAATCAACCAATACATTTCCTGGTTGAATCAGAATTAGTATTTAAACAGTCTCCATCATGCCAACATTTTCACCTCATGAGACCAAAACGACACCTTACTTACTTTGTTTAAAGAATAAGACTTACTCCCCCACCCCAGGGGAAAAAAGGTGCATTGTATTTCCCTAACGATAGTCCGCGACTTATACATTGATTTTGCAAACCTGGTATTAGGTGCAGCTTGCTTAAATGCGGTGGCCTATCTAAAAACATGAAATTTGGTGCACCAAAACACAACATTCCCAAATGCTGTGATGAACAGTCCAAAAGCAGCGCAAAGCGAAGATAAATCAGTGACAATGTTCTATCACTTAAATGCTCTTTGTTACATTGCATTACATCCTAGTATATAATACAAGCTGGAAAAAACAAAACTGAACAGGAATAAAAGGAAGAAAAGTTTGTTGCTTGGGAAAAGGTGAGTTTTAAATTTTTGTTTGAACGACTGGGGGGTGGAATACAGTTGCAACGATGTCAATCATTCATCTACATGTAAATTCTTCAGTATAAAATTAGCAACACTAAAAAGCAATAATGATTAGGTTTACCTTTCTTCAAATCCTTCAAAATTGAATCGCTATACTTTGTCGTTGTCACCGAACAGCTTGTTTGCAACCTGTGCTGTCACTGGTATCGCTCTCTGATATTGCAGCCGTTGTTTGTGCTGCTGGTAGGCTTGTATGGGAAGGAAGGATTCCAGCTTTACAAGAAATGTTTGTTTTCTGGTTTCACGTTTTTCCATACCGAAATAACCCATTTGCACTTGTGACTTTATGTCGCACGTCGCTGCTGACCAGACAGAGTGGATGTATGCTCACCACCCGCCATCCATTTTCCCCACTTGATCATCACAAGGCACTTAAATGCACCATTGACAGTAATATTTAAGGTGTTTACGGTAAATACGGTAAATGCTGCGTTTGTGGTCTACTTTGAGAACTCAAGTCCATCTGGTCTGACTGGGTTACACTAGGGTAGAGGATGGCACAGACACAGATGGGTCAGGGTAATGTGGCATTATTTTTCTGCTGATATTTTACAGCCGAAAAAGCATATGCTTAAAAGTATTATTGGGGAGATACTGATTTATTTTGGCTGGCTGTCCATCATGACAGTTTACTGTTGTCATTGTGAAAGAGACACAGTCTGAGTATCAGAATAGTCAGTTATTCTCCTTCTAATGTTGCACTAAGTTGTAAAACCAGCTAAATGACTGACTAACAACGTATGTGTGCGCGTATGTGTGTGCGGAAGTGAATGCATGTGTTTAACAGAGAATTGAAACACCTCTGTTCTCTTGGGGTTTGATGTAGGAATACCTCTAGGGAGACAGCAGCTGCTGTTGTAAACGGTCTCATTCCCTCATCTTTCAACATTCAACAAGAACTTCACCTTCTGTGTCTTTTTGTGTGTGTGTCTGTCTGAAATGTGTGTTGCCATAAGTACAGTATCCGTTCAAATGGTTGCCCAGTAATGTCAGTATTCATCACAGACCTTATATTGTCTGTGTGTGTCTAATGCTGCCTGAGTGCATTATGTACAAAAATATCTAATCCTCACACATTTTGTAATTGGATGTACCCTGTATGACTATGTAGAGACAAGTATGGGTGCAGTTTAGTTATTTGTGCAATGGATGTCAGAGGCAGGTTGCTATTGGGTCACCCACATGGCCCATATTTTTTCTTACGGTCCCAGAGATTGAACCGGTGTGCTTTCTTAACATTAACCCCTAGCTGCTTAGTGTTTTCATAATACTTACATTTTTAACTACTGGGTGGGTGATGCTTTGAAAATACCAGTATTCAATGCCATTTTTAATACCAAAACAAATTTCCATTGAAAATGGATTCTTTCTAATAGACATAATAAAAGATCACAGAAACAGAAAAAATAATTACATAAAAATAATCATCACAGAAGATAAGTTTAAGCTAAAGTTAGAGCAGTGCAGACCAATACTTGTAGAGCCTCTCGGTCCTCTCAGCTCTTACTCCAAGAATAGAGGTAGATGTACAATGGCTTGCAAAAATATTCGGCCCCCTTGAACTTTTCCACATTTTTTCACATTACAGCCACAAACATGAATCTATTTTATTGGAATTCCACATGAAAGACCAATACAAAGTGGTGTACACTTG
>JBBIGC010177295.1:0-14940 GCA_037576955.1 Lepidarchus adonis
TGTTTTGACCTGTGGGGGCAGTAATGAGTCAGTTCAGACTGTAATGTTGTGTGTTGACCTGTGGGGGCAGTAATGAGGATGTCCAGACTGTATTGCTGTGGAGGGCGTTTCTGTAACCTATGGGAATATTTACTAGATTCATGAAATATAATGTTGCTGCATGAGGATGATTTTTAACATGAGAACATCAAGGTTCATAAATGTATAATCATAGTACAGACTGATTCTAACTTTACTAGAGCTGAAACCTACGTCCTTTTCTTAAAAATCCACACAGCGACACAGACAGAGAAAACCTCACTGTTGCTACTGGGTTCACACACTGACTGCACAGTGTGTGAAGAATTATGGGATATGTTCAGTCCTCCAGGACGGTAGATTAACCACATATAAATGCAATTAAGATGTTTTCTTTGCAGAAACTAATGCCCCAGAAATGCGACATGCTGCATTTTTTGCGCAGCCAACCAAGCGCAAGTCCTGAAAGCCAGTGTGGACAGTCAGATTCGCGTCAAAGTGCAAAAACACTAGGGGCTGTCAATCTACGCTCACCTGACGCCACGAACGTCAGATAAAGGCTTGATTCAGGCGTGTGTGGACGAGGCCTAAAAGGCAAGCGAAGACACGCGCCTCAGCAAGCGCGGTGAGCTTCTGCCTACGAACTAAAACTGTGAACGACTCAATGTGAGCGGAGTGTGGCGTGTGTGTGTGTGTGTGTGTGTGTGTGTGAGAGAGAGAGAGCGTGTGGCTCTGAAACAAATCTGCTACACCCGAAGGCGAGAGAGCAGGCTGCAGGTGTATTGATTTCACCCTCCACTGAAAGGAACAGGTGAAACAGCTCAGAAGTGTGAGTCAAGGAAAAAAACCTGTGAGTCAAGCTGAGGCATGTGAGTGAAGGTGAAACGGTTGTTTCAGAGCGTGGAAGCATCTCAGCCGAGGTCATCCTATAAAGGCTCCTACAGTAGGACTTAGACTTAGACTTAGACTTAGACTAGGCTTTACTGTCATTCAGAATTGTTCACTGACAGTTTACAACAAAGCGAAATTTTGTTTACAGCGGCTCCAACAGGGCAAGTATTATGGCAGTAAACCAACAATAAAATAAAAATTAATAGTAGATAAAAATAAGGTTCTTAAACATAAAGTCTCTGAAATAGCAGCATAATGGCACAAATTTTAAACATGAGTGCAAAAGATTAAGTGAAATGTGGTTATATTACACAAAAAAATTATATTGCATTAGGGAGACAAGTGATTTTACAAAGAAAACAATAATGCAGTTCTATATGATATTTCAGACAATGTCATATGATATAAATGTCACAAAGGACCAAAAAATGCATTTATGTTGTCCAGGAAATTATTATTATATTATGGTTTCTTTTACCATTTTAATTCATGTTATTACGTCTCCTTTTATTATAATATTCATCTTTCATAATCATAATCAGCATTTTATATACAATTAATTTCAGGTTCCAATCACTTCCATGGCCACGGGTGTAGAACTTTAAGCCCCTAAACATGCAGACACGTCTACACCCATTAGTGAAAGAATGAGTCGCTCTCAGGAGTTTAGAGAATTCCATGGGATCATGATAGTCCAGTGGTGAAGTTTCCTCATGAACTAAATATTCCACAGTCGACTGTCAGTGGTGTTATAACAAAGTAGAAGTGATTGGGAACGACAGCAACTCAGCCACGAAGTGTTCGGCCTCGTAAAATGACAGAGTGGGGTCAGCAGATGCTGAGGGACATAGTTTGCAAAGGTCACCAACTTTCTGCAGAGTCAATCACTACAGATCTCCAACCTTCATGTGGCCTTCAGATCAGCTCAAGAACAGTGTGTTGACAGCTTCATGGAATGGGTTCAGATGAACGAGTCTGGGTTTGGTGGTTGCCAGGAGAACGGTACTTGTCTGACTGCATTGTGCCAAGTGTAAAGTTTGGAGGAGGGGGAATTATGGTGTGGGGTGGTTTTTCAGGAGCTGGGCGTGACTGACCTGCACAGAGTCCTGACCTGCACCCGATAGAACACCTTTGGGATGAATAAAAGTGGAGACTGTGAGCCAGACCTTCTCATATAACATCAGTGTCTGATCTCACAAATGTGCTTCTGGACGAATGGTCAGAAATTCCAATAAACACTCCTAAACCTTGTGGAAAACTTGCTCAGAAGAGCTGAAGCTGTTATAGCTGCAAAGGGTGGCTGACGTCATATTAAACCCTATGGATTAACAATAGACTGTCACTCAAGTTCATATGAGTGTAAATGAGTGAATACTTTTGGCAACATAGTGCATCACTATTATTTTTAATATCCTTATATTTGGTCTTTGTTGTCTTTTCGTTGTTTTTAAATAGATGATTTATTATTTATCCATTCTCTAAATCAATAATTCACCCGTTTTGGGTCACAGGAAAGCTAGAGCTGATCCCAGCTGACTATTGGCACAAGGCAGGGTTCACACTGGACTGGAGGCCAAGCCATTACAGGGCAACACAGAGACACACAACCATTAACACACTCACACACACACACAGGTAACGTAGAGCAGCTAGTCAACCTAAACCCCAAGTCTTCAGAACCCGGAGGAACCCCCACACTAACACAGATAAAGCTTGTACACTTCACACATAAAGAGAAAACAATATGCACCACTTGATTTAAATTATATATATACTTTTTCCATTTTTTTTCTTTTTTTTTAAAAAAGAAATAAATTTTCTCTATTTTAAATTTATATTTACTTTACTTGTGTTTTTTACTTGACAGTTATGTTTTGTTTTTGTTTTTAAATCTATACAAGTTGCAAATAAAGTCTATTATTATTATTAGTAGTAGTAGTAGTAGTAGTAGTAATAGTAGTAGTAGTAGTAGTAGTAGTAGTAGTAGTAATAGTAGTAGTAGTATTAGTAGTAGTAGATGTAGTAGTAATAGTAGTAGTAGTAGTAATAGTAGTAATACTAGTAGTAGTAGTAGTATAATACTATAACATGTAAAGTGTCATTGCTCATGTTCTCTTTCTCGTGCTCGTCCTGTGAACGTGCCCGTAGGCGCCGCTAGCTCTGCTTCAGGGCTGAGTGACAGCGTCATTCAGGGTAAATCTCCAACTTCAAATGTGAACACTTCTTCCTATAGAGTAGGAATCTCAAAAACGAGTGCAACTGGTGAAAGGTATATTATATAAGTGCTGCTGATTTCTACATCTACATCTATTGTATCTTAGCATAATTCAGCATAATTCAGTCTAATAATTGTGCTAATCTAGAAAAACAACAATGATAGGAACCTGACATATTAAGCCTTCAAAAGCAACAACATGGGACGTTTTTTTCTTTGTCAGATTTACTACAATATTACCAACATTGACATTGTGAACACACAAACACAGTAAGACATATACTGGGTCACTGATTGTAGTTCATGTCACCATGAAGTGACTAACGTTGTAAATTTAACCTGTACACTGTACAAATGATCTAACATGGTTATTTAATGACCAGCCATAACATTAAGAACACCTGTCTAGTACTGAGTATGTCCTGACTGTGTGTTCTATCAGAGCCAAAAGCAACTCTTTGGGATCAGACAAACTGATCCAGTTGAGCTCCTTTGGATCAATTTCGGAACTAACAACTACGTGGACGACTTCTCAAGACCTGCTGTTCTGCTCAGATTATTACCCTCACCTGTTTTTTAACTAGTTATTTCATATTATTGTCCTTGCACCTCAGTGGTGTTGATGTTGTAGTTGATTTGAAATTTGCAGTAGTTTTTTGGGTTATTTTTGTTAAGTAAAACAAAGTCTAAACCTTCACCAGATTACTTACTTGCATCATTTTTTCTTGCATTAAAAATCTGAGTTTACTGACAGAGTAAAGGTCAAAACTGCCATCTTCGCAAGTACAGTTGGAACAGTGCGTTTGACAATGCGGTGTAGATGGAGACGAGATGAGCGAGGGTGAAACATGGGTCTGGTCAGCGCCAGTTCCTGTCAGGGTTCGTAATAAATCCATATTTCATATGATATGTGGTGCCTAGCCTAAGAGAGAGAGAGGAATGATATACTGTCCAGTTCCTGATAATACATTCGACCTGTTGTAGTGGTTCCGTCTTCTACAAGGTGTTCAGGTAATAAAGACCAGTCTTTTGTATTTTCGTCCTCTCGTCTGAAAAGGATCTCAGTAAAGGCGTCTGCTGGCTGGCTGTCGTCTCTGTAAAAGCACTTGGATGCCCCGATCTGATCTCAAAGATGGCTATCGGAACTGATCAGGCCATTTTAACTGACGAATTAACGAAATTAAATCCGATCCTTTGTTTCATCGCTCAGGTGCTGTAATTAGACATCTTTGTGGCAGGGTGCAGATAAAATATCAGCAGTGTGGAAATATGTAAAACTGGAACATGAACGCTGTCCAGTGGCCATGAGTAATGTTTATAATATGAGCATTTAATACTAGCAATCTGATATGACATCTAACAATATAAACCCTCAGCAGAACTACTGCACTGAAGCAACACGCACTGGAGGACACTTCTAAACAGAGAAAGAGAGGTTTCATTCAGACAAAATGATTACCTACCCGGTGTTTTATCAGATATAATGGTGTTTAGTTTTAACACAGATTTGGCCCAATGTAGATACTTAGCCTCACTGTGTGGTTGAAGAGCATCAGCTCGTCTGATCTCATACAGCAGAGTGTATAAAACAGCCGAGGACATGCTGGGCACATGGGAAATAGACGAAAAACGGGTTCACGTCATTTTACGAGTTCAGTTGTCAGTTGTTGAGCATGCGCATTGGATTCTGATTACTATGAAACTGCTAAAAAAATACAAATATCAGATCGGCACTCAGTATCAGATACTCAATGATAAATGCCTTGGATTGGATTAGGACATCCCTACTTAGCACAGTATCTACATCAATGTACAATTGACACCAGCATTTCAACATGAGATTGAAAATTCAAGACTATATATTATTATTTATTATTATAACATATTATAACATAGTGTAATGTACCCTGAATGTTCTTAAGATTTTTTAAAAATTATCTTAGCTTATCCATTTCGGGTCATGGGGAAGCTGGAGCCGATCCCAGCTGACTATAGGCCCAAGGCAGGACTCGCCCTGGACAGGAGGTCAACTAATTAAAGGACGACACAAAGACAGACCACCATTCACGCATTTCGGCAATATAACGTAACCATTCAACCTCAATCACAAGCTTTTGGACTGTGGGAGGAAACTGGAGAACCCGGATAAAGTCCATGCGAACATGGGGAGAGCTTGTACCCTCCACACAGAAAATAGACGAGTCTGGTGGCATGACTACAGTATGTTGGAATTTGAAATCACATTGAGTTAATTGTAATTAAAGTAAATTTAATAATCTGAGCTGAAGAAGAATTCAGAAGATAATTCAATAAACATGTTTTAAATGCCCTTTCAGTGTAAAAGTTCTAAAACCATTTAAAGATTTTTCCTGGAACTCCAAGTCAGGAGCCATTCAGGAGCTGTATGTTGAAGAGTGCAGCTCTTTTATTGAGTAGCTTTGCGAGAGATGCCAGAACTTTTATTGGCTTCTTGTTCTAATTGTTACATGGAGGAGGATGAAATTGCTCCACTACCACTTCATCTCCGGTTCCTCGAGAGCAAGTACTATGCTGACTTTGATCCATGCCTGACGGCCAAGAGTTGCTTGTCTTTTGGGCAAGAAGCAAACAACATAAAGGATCAGATGGGTTCCTTCATGTTCGCATTGGAAAATATCCATTGAAAGGCAGAGTCATCCCACCAACGTGTACACCGCAGGTTCCCAGTCTGGATTGCAGAGCAGATTTGAATCGTTCTCAACTAATCGACTTATCAACAAGCCTTTACGTGGTTGAAGGCGAAGAATCCCAAGAGGGACTACAGAATTAAAGCCATTACAAGACGTAGAAAGGAAGTTCCTCGCCTAGAAACGCCTATTTACAGTGGGACAAGTGTTGGAGATACATAATGACAGGAAAATTCTAGAAAAAAAGATTTTAAAAAAAGATTAGTCATTTCAAATTTTCCAAACACCCCTGGAATGGTTGGTGCACAGATGGTTTGCCTTCGTCCTGAAGATCCTCACAGCACGTAGGTCCTAGGTTCTCCGGTTTCCTCCCAAAGTCCAAAAGCTTGTGGTTTAGGTTGACTGGCCACTCTAAATTGCCCATAGGTGTGATTGGTTGTCTGTCTCGGTGTTGCGCTGTGACAGGTTGGGCCCCTGAACAGGGTGTACTGTGCCTGGGGCCCGTAGACAGCTGGGATCAGCTCTAGCTTCCCTGTGAATTGGATGTCAATTTCTTAATTGTAAGGATTTTTGAGCAAAAAATAACAAAACAAGCAAAAAACCCCCAAAAAACACTCAATGTTGTACGCTCTCCACACTTCTTACCTTATAGCTATAAAGGGCAGTTAGAATGCCATCAGTGTGTGTTACCCAGTCCAGATGTTTTTTTTAGAAGTTCTTCAACGAGGAGAGCTGCTGCCCATGTGTTTGGCCTGATTGACCGCCACTACGGTCCTCCGGCTTCCATTCAGCCTGATCTACTGCCAGACTGCCGACACTGCTCCAGACGCTTTCAGCCTGACCTGGTAGATGATCCATCAGTGGGGCCTCCTGCTCATCTACCTTGACAGTAGTTCAGCTACCTTGACTACCTTGGGTCACCTCCATGGGTGTTTTTCCTTGGCGTCATTGCCTTTAAGGGCTTGGATTCTGTAAAAGTTGCTTTGCGACTTTGCTAGCTGTGAAAATTGCTATAGAAATCAAACAGGCAGAAAGATTTTGGGCCAAAACATATACTCCCAAACACATCAACCAGCAATAACATTAATACTACTGTCTGTTGACTTAGTGAGATCTATGTCTGACTTTGTATCATCACCGACTGGGTCACCAGTTTCCTCCCTTGGCTCACTATTGGTACTAACAACTACCCGAAACACCCCACAAGACCTAACCATGACAGTACGGCCCTCAGATCCTTACGCCCCTGCTCCAGCACATCAGCTTCAAGAACTGACTGTTGACTTGTTGACTAGTATATCCCACCCCCCTGACAGGTGCTATTGTAATGAAATAATGAGGTAATTACTTGAACATATACAGCGATGTACATACGTATGAGGCATTAAGCTGTGGGTCATGAGATTTGAGCTTCGTCTACATTTGTTACTGGAGGCTTTGGTTGTAGCGACCTCTAGTGGAAGTGAGCATTAAATTAAAAAACAGCCCTAATGAACTGCGTTTTGCCTGGTGCACTTCCAGCCAGAACCATTTCCCCCTTTAATGTTGTTAAAACCACGTTTTAAATGTCTTGTTTTCAGTGTTTTACACTGTTTAGTGTGTAGTTATTAATTTTTTTGGGTGAAAATATTAGACGTGTGCATGTATATATGTATGAGGCATACTGTCATTGTTTTAACAAACAAATAAAAATAAATTATACAAACAGACAAATAAATAAACAACCTGCTCAGAATGAAGCACACAATCATAAATAAATATATAAATAAATAAATAAATAAACAAATAAAATAAATAAATAAATTAATTAATGAATTAATTAAAGTGTGCACATTAAAGAGGTGCTGAAATAGATGTCTGCATGTCTAATACTGGTTAGAATGACACATATTGTCACTGTTTTAACAAACAAACAAACAAACAAATTCAAATAAATACTTTAAATAATTAATCAATTAAATAAATACACAAACAATGAATGAGAAAATAAAACAATAGAATGATAGATATAGATATAATCTAGATATAATCGCCATAGATATAATAGATATAATCGCCATAAAAATAAATTAAAATAAAATAAGCACTACTGCTCAGAATCAATCCAAATAAATAAATACATATATGAATAAATATCTAAATAAATAAATTTACACACAGTGCACCACAGCAAAACATGACCTTTAACTCTTCCACACATGGAGCAGTGAGCAGCTATCAACAGCACAGGTTCCAACGTAGCGGGGTGGTACCTTACTCAAGGGTTCCTCAGTGGTGCCTGGGCTGGGACTTGAACCTACAACCCTTCGAGGCATTGTCCTAATCCCCTGGCCTCCACTGCCCACCATCTACATTCTATCTACACCATATAAATGACATAATGGGCTGGGATATATGGTACAGTAGTTATAGAGTCAGATTCAAAATGAGGGTCCACCTTAATGTATAGTGAAAGTAAAGGTAACAGTGTGTAATCGTTAAAAATACATGTACATGTGCGCAACCATGTCCATCATCCCCATAAACAAGAGTGTATAGCTTGGACGTCATGCTGCCAGCTATTTTTAGAGGCTCACCTCATTATTACTCCACCCCTTCCCCTCACCGGCCCACTGCTCCGCTCATTTATCACACACACCCCGTGTGAGTGTGTGAGCCAAGCCGAAAATTGCTGCTGCAGCACTATTACGCTTTGACCTTGAAGCGTGAGATGAGCAGCCATGGACCATTGCCGTTGCCAGGGAAACAGTTCGCTCATCCTCATCCTAACCCGAAACAGCGAGCGCCCCTGTTCCAAACACTGCAAACAATGATACATGTTTATAATACAACCAATCGTTTTATTACGGTTCTTATACGTAAATGTAAATGTCGTAAATATGGCTTTGATGTGATGTGCATAAAAATGACATCATATCAATATTTAGAAATGTCATTGCTCAGCACAAGCCTGAATGTCTACACAAGAGAAAGAAATTCAAGAGAAATGGTCTTCGTGAAGTGTTTGGCTAGAAGCTTTGGTGTTACCTCAGGATCATTTTTAAACATTTCCATTGGTTTATTCGTCATATACGTTCTATCTACGTCTAGTATCTATATAAGGGATATAAAGTGCTGGGATAATGGGAAAAACATTTGTTCAAACAATCAGAGTTTTGTTTTCTTTGATTTTGTTTGACTGACTATTCCAAACAGTGGTATAGTTTTATAACAATGAATTACAATTCTTTTACTGAAGCATCAATTTGGTAAAGGTGGCGCCCATGTTGTATACAAAAAACAAAAATGTGCAAAAAAAAAGATATATTATCAATATTTAGACATTTTCAGCACAAGATTGAATATCTAATAATAGATAATAATAATAATTAAAATTTATATAGCGCCTTTCTCAAAGCCAAGGTCACTTTACACATGCAAAATATAAAATAAAACAAAAAATAAATTGAAACAGTTAAGATGCAAAAGCAGTGACAAACAAACAGCAGAATTAGGAAATGAAGAACGAGTAGTGGAACAGCACAGGCTACATAGATGTTTTCAACTGAGTTTTGAAGAGCGACAGAGAGGACGTTAGTCGCAGGTTCTGAGGGAGGGAATTCCAGAGTTTAGGGGCAGCAACACTAAAGGATCTCCCACCAATGGTGGAGAACCTGAATTTAGGAACAGTGAGTAATCCAGTACCAGAGGAGCGTAGTGAACGGGAGAGAGTGTATGAATGGAGTAACTCAGTGAGGTATGAAGGAGCAGATCCATGAAGGGCTTTAAATGTGAGCAGAAGCAGCTTATACTGAATATGATATGATATGAGGAGCCAGTGAAGTTTATGGAGAACTGAGGTGATATGTTATGATTTTTTGGTGAATGTGAGAACACAAGCTGCGGAGTTCTGTACATACTGAAGCCTGGCTAATGTTCTAGTTGGGAGACCAAAGAGTAGAGTGTTGCAGTAATCAAGACGGTAAGTTACAAAAACAAGAACAAGTATTTCTGCATCCTTCAGTGAAAGTGACGAGCGGAGGTGAGAGATGTTTCTTAGGTGAAAAAACGCATTTTTCACAACTATGTTAATGTGAGAATCGAATGACAGAGCGGAATCAAATACAACACCTAAATTCTGGACAGTGTGTGAGGGTGTGACAAGAGCATTGTCAATAGATAAACTGAAATTTTTAAGTTTCGTAATGAAACCAATTAATTAAAGTTCTGTTTTGTCTGTATTGAGCTTTAGAAAGTTTGATGTGAGACAGTTTTATGTCATTAATACAAGCTGTAACGGAATGGGGTGGAGCAGCTGAAGTTGGGGAGGTGAAGTAGATTTGGGTATCATCAGCATAGCAATGAAAACTGATGCCAAGGTTTCTAATAATATGACTGAGAGGGAGAATATAAATTATAAACAGTAAAGGTCCTAGAATGGAACCCTGAGGGACACCCTGTTTAACTTGAGCAGGAGGCGATCTATTGTCATGGAGACGGATGAACTGCTGTCTATCAGTGAGATAAGATGTAAACCAAGAAAGAACAGTACCAGATAGTCCGATGGCTGAAAGGCGAGAGAGAAGGATATTGTGATTGACAGTGTCAAAGGCAGAGCTTAGATATAGGAGAAGGAGAAAGCACTGAGTAAAAGGTCGTTGGTGACTCGTAGAAGGGTTATCTCAGTGCTGTGGAATGGATGGAAACCTGACTGGAATGGCTCGTATAGATTGTTCATTTTTAGATGTTCCTGCAGCTGAGTAGCTACAACCCTTTCAAGGAGCTTATATATAAAAAGCAGATTTGAAATGGGTCTGTAGCTGCTTAAATTGCTGGGATCCAAGGTGTTTGATTTTTAGAATAGGTGTAACAGCAACCGTTTTTAGAAAAGAGAAAGAAATTTAACAGTAAAGTGTTATAATAAGTCATTTTTTTGTGTTTATTCACAATATGCATTATATCTACACAATATAAAAAAAATAAAGTGCTGGGACAAAGAAAACCTCTTCCCTTCCAATCCTTGTTTTTAAAATCTGATTTGATTTAGTTGGATTGACTATATTCCAAACAATGGAATATTTTTAGAACAATGAATTATGAGTTTATGGAAGTACCGATTTATTTAACATGGCACCCATGTGTTATGCAAAAATAATGTATTATTGTATTATGTATTATTAATATGTTCAAATGTTAGTTTTGAGTACGAATCAGAATATCTAAAAAGGAGAAAGAAATTTGCTGTAGTGTCTAAGTAAAGCTTTGGTGTTATCTCTGGAAAATAAGTCATTTGTGAACATTTCTATTGCATTAATCACCATATACATATTATTTACACAATATAAAAAATATCAAGTTCTGTCACAAGGGAAACACCTTTTTCTGTCTTTTAATTCTGTAGAATATTTTTATAACAATAATGATTCCATGGAAGAACCATATTGGTAGAAGCCAATCTAGGAGATAAACAAGAAAATCCTAAAAAAAAAAAAAAAAAAATCCAAAAAAATTATGTATCATCAATTTTAAATGTCAGTCCTCAGCACAAGCCTGAATATCTAGAAATGAGAAAAAATTAATTTTGGGGCATTTCTATTGGTTTATTCACCATGTGTGATATGAAGGAGCAGATTCATGAAGGGCTTTAAATGTGAGGAGAAGCAGCTTGTACTGAATATGATATGATATGGAGAGCCAGTGAAGTTTATGGAGAATGGGGATGATATGTTCTGATTTTTAATTTTTTTTTTGGTAAGTTACAAAAACAAAAACAAGTATTTCTGCATCCTTCAGTGAAAGTGATGAGTGGAGGGTGTAATAAGAGCATCGTCAATAGATAAACTGAAAATAAATAATTATTATTTATAAATAATAAATAAATAATAATTATTATTAGAAATAAAAAAGGGACACTGAGAACACATTTTTCGATCCTTGTTTTCCCAAACTGTATAGAGACATTACACATTAGAAGGAAAAAAAATTTTGGTGTTGGTGACGAAGTTGGTGACAACTGACCAAGACAATAAATCCAAACATACATTCAAAATAACTAGAGACTGGTTTGTAAAAAGATGAATGCATGGCGTAGTCAATCTCCTGAAATCCCACTAGACTTTTATGGCCCATTTTGAAAGCGAGAGTCCACTAGGGGGCCCTCTCTTAACTAAACACACTTTTGCCAAGAAGAATGGACCAAAACCCAAAAATTGACAGAGGAGCCTCAGAGCTTGAAACTACTTACCAACCACAGTTCTGGAGTGTAGACCTAATGTTATACATTTGTGGTGTTGAAATACAGGGGGCCCTCAACTTACGACGGGGTTCCGTTCCTCAATGTGTGTTGAGTCAAAACCCCTTACATACGCGTCTACCGTGTCTTACACTGGTGCCATTCTGCAATCAGTCCGCCAGAGGGAGACATTCACCCACCTGAGGCTCTGTATTGCATTTTTAAAAAATCATTTTATTAAAGTTACTTTCATTTTCATTGTTCACACCATAAAAAACCAACCAACCAAACATCCCAAAAAAAAAATCCCACAAATTTTTCATAAGTCAAGTACGTCGTAAGTCGAGGACCCCCCGTATTTATGAGTAAAAACCAAATTAAGAAATTCTGTGTGCAAGCTGATATATATACACTATTGTATTAAATAACAAAAACTAAATTGTCTGAATATTTGTTTCCCTTCACTGTTTAATTACACTCAATTTTGAAAGGACTGTTCTTGGTGACACAATCTGTCAAACCTCCTGTGCCGAATGATAAGGGGAGATGGAGGGCCATCATTATATGAAGCCAATTACATGTTCTTGGTCTTTCAGACTGGCAGTGGCATCTTCTGCTGATGGAGCAAATGTGTTGACCAGTGGAATTCCCTGCAAGAAAATATTTTCCATGAAAGCAGTAAGAGCAGACTGTGAAACAGGTCTAAAGGGCGGTGTGGTTTTGGTGAAGTCGTTCAGTATGGGGATGCCCAGCTCCAGTCCTGGAGGACCAGTGTCCAGCACAGTTTGGTGATCTCCCTGCTCAAAAATCACCTTGTTCATCTCCCCTGTTAATTTACAGGTGTAGTGAGCGTTTTTGAAAAGAACTACCAAACTGTGCTGGACACTGAGCTGTTAATTATGGACGTATGCTACAAACTTGCTATGGATATTTTATTACCTACCTTTGCAACGAAGGCTCATTTATTTAAATTTATTTTTATTTATTTAAAGGCACATTTGCTGTGAATTCTCTGATTTATACCAAACGTGAGTCATGAAATGTTTATGGAAAAAGTTGAAACATATGAAAACCTGGTATATTATTTATTTCATTTTGTTAACGTGTTTTTCTGTGCAAAATACTGCTTCAAGGCATTTCCAGTAACAGAAAAGGAAACAGTACAGCAACATAACATTTACAACACACCAAAGGCAAGTAATCAGTTGATCAATCTCACTCGTCCTCTCTCTCTTTATGTACCCAGTCAACTCCATCGGTTTTGCTCCTTTCAGCTTTCGGACTGAACTTCATCCTCCTTCAGCTTTAACTGCTGGTTATACCTGGAACAGACAGATGAGGTCATATATAAAACAAATGATCTCATTAGAAGAACAACTATCTGGGGAGGGATGTATTAGGCAGCAAGTTAACAGCTGCGATAGAGCATCTTCAGAACAGCAGATCTTGTGGGGTGTTCCAGGTTGTTGTTAGTACTTGAGAACAACAGTGTGGTCTGATGCTAAAGAGGAAATCCTGTTGTACAGAATGTTAATGCTGCTCTGACAGACAGTTCACCACAGTCAGCAGCATGAGGGACCTACTCACTATTAGGCAGGTGGTCTTAATGTTCTGGCTGATTTATGTATATAAATATAAATGCAACTTAACGAGTAAAATACAGATACTGGGACCTAATAAAAACTACAGTTTTAACAGAATAGGTTCCGGGGGTGGACAGTAACAAAATAGGTTTACTTGAGTATTGTACTTAAGTACAGCTTTTGAGTACCTGTACTTAAAAATGTTTTGGGAACAGTAACCGTAAACTGTTAATTCCACATCTTTCTGAAGCTCTCCATAAATACTCTTCTGATAATTCTTTTCACTCCTCTGTCTGAAATCTTGTGTGGTCGTGGCTGGTTCATGGCGAAATTATGTTCTTTCCACTTCTGGATGATGGCACCCGCAGTGCTCACTGCAACCTTCAGTAGTTTAAAAATTCTTCTGTAACCAAAGCCACCAGTGTGTTGCAACAATCAGGTTGTGAAGATCTTGAGCGAGCTCTTTGGTTTTACCATCATGAGATGTTACTTGTGTGACACCTTGGTAACGAGATGCTTTTTTATAGCCACAGTTGGAACTGAAGCTGCTGATATTAATTTGCAAAATTACTTTCTAATTACTGATATATTTCAGCTTTTTCCCCGTGTGTCATTCCATTTTATTACAAATAACTTAATGTATGCACATCTATGGTTTGATTTACTGGTGTGGATTGGAAGAGTTGTTACCAACATTTGGAGTGAATTTCATGTCAGTAGCAGCTTTAGAAATTGTTTTATGTAGAAAATTGGTGAAGTGTTTAATACTTCTTTTACCCACTGTATGCATTCGGTTTCGAATCGTCATCTGGTGTTTCTAGACACAGAATGAGGAAATTACTTTCTCACACAGAATGATGTAATTCATTGCTAACATTAATAACATATTGCCACTTAGGGGACCGATGTGTATATTTCTATATCCACACGTGTACAGACAGCAGCAATTGGAGAAGCAGACTGGGCCTCATTGTGCGAGAACTAGCACCATCCTACCATCCTACATCATTTGTTAACATGGGAGGAACCTAGGGCAGTGTCTGTAAAAGAGTTTTTAAAAATATGTTACAAATACATATTGCCATAAACAAGGGTAAATGAAAATATCTTTAATACTAGACCTAGACCAAGTAACTCTCAATTTAAACAAATCAATTTAAACAAATCAATTTAAACAGGTCTCTTTCTGCGTATATACTGATTATATTATACTGATTGAACGCAACAGGAAATCCTTCCTTCCCACTGCTGTCAGACTCTACAACTCCTCCCTCAGTCACACACCCACACCTACACCCACACAATAATCTGGAAAATAACCTGATGCTCCTTATGTACTAATCTTCTTCATCTAAA
>JBBIGC010177302.1:0-14939 GCA_037576955.1 Lepidarchus adonis
TAGTTCAGTCTCTGTTAAACAACGACGACTTTATCAATACAATTGCTCAAGCATGTAGCAACAATGTCGCCCCTGTCTCTAATGCATTTGAAAGAGTTGATGATGAAGTACGCTTAATTTTCAGCAGGGGTCTGCAAAGGAGAGCGCCAAACGAACAAAATTCCGAGCCTAGTGCTAGCATAATACCAAACAGCTGTTTCAGGCCAAACGTCAGTAGCATGGACAGCCCACATCAAATACCAGCACCGTCATATAATCTGAGGTCGGTGAAGTGATTCAGTTCAGCAAAGTACTGCTGAATTTCAATCGAAGCCATTTTAAAAATGGAATGTCCGAATGTGTTCTTGATTCTTGTGATTTCAGTAGTTGGGGACTTTAATTTATATATTATATATATATATTTAATAAATTAAATTAAACAGCAGATGAGCCACTGTGATAAAACAACCCGCTGGCAATCACTTCTTTCTGGACCTCTTAACTCTACCCTGGCGCGCACATCCTCAAGGCTTCATCCCACTGCTTGTGTGTTTTATATTTGTTTTACTCTGTGTGTAATCCGTCCAGACCCCTGTTATGTTGGTCTGCGATAACTGCCATTTACTGAAAGTGGTGGGAAGAGACACAAGGCTGATGCTATTTAAGGCAATTCTGCTTCCTCTTAAAACTGGCCAGTTAAAAAAAGACTCCAGCCAATCAAATCACATGGTTTAGGCCATGACTTGGATTGGCTAAATCACTGTATCTTATAATTATACATATGTAAAAATAAAAAATATGAACTTCTAATAGCAAATAAAATTTGCACCATGCAAATACATTTATTAAAATGTTAATCATGCTGGAGGTGTTTTATTAGGACATTATTAAATGATTTATTCCAATTTGCTAAATCACTGTATTAATATGATTGTTTTCATAATTTAAATTGTATTCCATTTTCCACACACTCACACCTATGGTGGATGAAGAGTAGCATGTCAACCTAAACCACAAGCCTTTGGACTGTGGGAGGAAACCAGAGATCCCAGAAGAAGCCCACACAAACAGGTGTTAATTAAACAAAAACTAAATTAATGTATTTATTGAACTGGTCTTGTCTCTATCATCACAGAAATTATGAAACCAAGGCTGTTTTGTATTTTTGTTTTTATATCTTGTGTATTACATCACCAACCACCACCAACAGGGGGTGCTATGGATGCTGCGGGTGGAGTACCTCAAATATAATGCATAATGCATCCACCAGTTAACTGTATATAACAATAATATGAGGGGAAATTAATGTTTTTCTATAATCTAGGCCCTGTAATGTCCTTTTGCCACCAGTGGAACAGACTGCTGCAGACGGATGCATCCAACTATCCTTGACTTATTGGAGATGTGAAATTAAACCATCTGTACAGCAGCCAAACACTTGTTCTAACAAAGTCACAGTTTATCTACAGCTGAAGTACATACCATTCATCTTTCACTATGAGAACATATTGACAGCATGGTATAAACGCTCATCCATCACTGCTGACACTTCACAATATTACACCGTCGGCGATGCCGTCCCCATTACCAGCGTAAAACATAAAGGCCCACTTCTTAAGATATATCGTCGCTGTATTAGGAGATGATGCTATATTGATGTACAATATGCAATGATTAGTCTGTCTGAGATGTCTCTGGCAACACAGACTTGAAGACTTGTTCAGAGTAGAGCCACTGCAGAAGTGTACAGAGATGAATGGAGTCATTAGACTGTATTTAAAGTGAACGCTGTTAAGGACAACTTAAAGAAATACTTCATCTGCTGCATCTGTATCATATGGCTGATTAAAATGGGAAATCATTTACATATATGTTCAAAAGGCAATTTACTAAATGTAACTCACGTATAATTTTCTCTAAATAGATTCCACTGGGCCGTAAGTGGAGTTGTCTGGGTTTAGGGCTGTCATAAAGTCAGATTTGGGCTAAATAATTCTACAATATCTATGTGGAACATTTCATGGTCAGAGTTAAATGTTTGCTGTTTGTGAACATACTGCTCTAAAGCTGTATACGTACTGCTCTTGAGTCACACAGGAATGTGGAGCTCTGAAATAAAGTTCACGCAGCGGTAGGAAATACTATTAAAAAAAAAGAGAGAAATTTCCTATGAGAGTTAATGGAGAGTGAGAAGCCTTAACAATACTGCAGTTTACTCTGTGATGGAAGCATCCAAGTGGGTTAGGGAGTTGTATCATAGTTAGCATTAACATTTTGTGCAATAGGAGCTCCTCTCTTGGATTGGTCCACTTTAATTTCACAAATACCAAATAAGTAAAAAACAAGAGCTACTCATTTCACCTGTCTGTGATCTTAATGTTATAGCTGATGTAATTAACATGGGTGATGATTTTGGGTGGAGAAATTTAGAAAGGGGTGTGGATTTTAGGGATCTGTGTTAATTTTGGGGGAGTGGCTTTTATATTATACTGATGGTGAGAAGGACTGTGGTTTCAGAGTGCTGAAAGTAGGGGTAGTGTTTTGGGGGTGGGGCTTTGTAGAGAAAGAGACTATGTTTTGCTTTGAAGTTCACCTGAATCGATAACCCCTCCTTTATTACTCCATTTGGCAGAAAATTTCAGCAATAAGAAAAGAGACTCAATAAAGTGAATGTGGAGGGCGGAGAGAAGACAAGGCGGCAAATCTCGGTGACAAATTGCTTGCTCTTCTGAGAGAGTTTGGGTGCAGCCATTTGTCCAGCTGACAGGTCACTTCCTGAGGGCACGTGCTTGTTTTAATGCTCTGTATCAAGCTGCTGCTCTTGTTTAGAGCGCATGCCTCCAAGCTACAACAGATAAATAGCACTAAGGCCAACGTTCCCCCTGTCAGAGGAGTCCCTTTACTTAATGGATGGAATTCCTAAAGTGCACTAGTATCCAAACTTTATGGTCTTATTGCAGGAGTCTGCTTCACCAACACTTTGTCTGTAGCTACAATATCATTTATCGTATCTGCAATATTAATATTTCTATAAAAACATAGCTGTGCTTGTGATTATGTAAAATACTGATTAAAAATAATGCTTTTATTTTAGGAGCTTTGAGTCTAAAAAGATATAATTGAAAATTGCTCTGTTAAACTTCTTGCTGGTTAAATAAATACATTAGGAATTTCAATATAGATTTACTATAGTGTTTGTCAGACTCAGGACTATCCTGGAAATTAGCTGTGATTCTGTAACTAATTTCATCACTAAGTACCATGTTTTGGGTTATATCTGTTCATGACACAAGAAACTATACTTTTGTACCCATCACCAAACTTGTTTTTCAGGCTCTACACCAATAGGAAGTCTAGTCATTCCCAATGCAGCTGTGCATCTCACCCCAGATGGAAATAAATATACATCTATGGAGAAAACCATGTTGCTTCCTGAGTATATTTCTATTACTGTAATTTTAAGGTGGACCCAAATGCAAAACGTGAATAAATTCCTATGCAACTTTCAACCCCTTGTTCACACACCACAAGCACGCGATAGAGCAGTAAGTGTTGAGCCTGACGTAACAACGTCTTTGACCCGATACCAAATTACCGGCTGGACTGAAAACTTTGTCGTGTATTACAACAATGGCCCAGCATCGAGGGCCGGGTCTGGGGTTCTTATAAAGTCACCCACACAGGTGGTGGTGATTACTGTTGATCACCTTATTGATTGTTTGTGGCGGGAGCTCCAGCGCTCGCTCTTCCTCTCCTGCTGTTACTCCTGCCAGCTGCAGTAGTGCGTCTCCCCCCACTGGTCTGGCGGGGTACTGCAGGGGCTCTTTAGTGCATGCCTGTCCATAGGCGAGCACCCCTTACAATTACAGGTTTCATGAACCAGATGTGTACAATATTGTTCCACTGCATTAAATGAAAATTAATTGACTAATACTTTGACAGTACTTACAACAGCCATTCCTAGACCTCAGCCCCAATCTGAAACTCTTGCATGGCCTACAAGAACCTTTAATAACAATTTCCTTCATTCTAATGTTTCATAGTGCGGCGTTTCTTTTATGGTTGCATGTCTAAAATGGTCAGTCATGAATTTGTTTAAAACTAAAGAGAATAATCATGGTTTCTACATTTGTTTCACACACAAGTATCAGAGTCGTATTTCAGCTGGATGGAGCATTAAAAAGATAAAAAAAACACGACATCAACAGGGATCACTGACCATATGACGGGAGATCTTTCCGGCCGTGTTGAAGGAGAACATGAATAATCTTTCTATCATCTGCACTGAGGACAACTGACCACCTGGAAGGGATTAGATAATGATCATTGGCTTCAGATCAAGCGGACTGGGATTAGTTCAAGATGGGCCGCCGTCATCGATCATCCCCCACATTTAACAGAGAAAATCATTTAAACCATTAACAGAAAAACAAAGAAACGTGCAATAATTCATGTTTTACCAAAATAATAGATCGAACTGAAGCAGAAGTTTTTCTGAGGTGGGGGATGAAAAAAAACATCAAGATGTGGAGGATGGCACGAACACACACACCCACACACAGGTTTAGAAGCCTGTCAGAGCTCCAGGAAGATGAATGTCCTTTATTGACTGCAGGCAGAGCAGCAGAGACAATCACTCATGATTAAATGTTTAGAAAGCTTAAGGAAATGGGCCGTTAAAAATCATTTCCAGGCTGCTTTACACTTCCAAAACGCTTCCACAGTCAAGATGCTCTGCTTGACCTCACTCGGGGTTCATGCACATCTGCACTCGAATCCATCTTGGAAACATGTTGACCATTAGTCGCTGTCCACTGAATAAACCCTGAGCAGAAGAACGCGATGGATTTTAGGAACTCCATCTGCATTCAAAATATATTTAGTGATGTTTAATGTCTAAATCTCTACAATATTAATAGTTCATAAGCATAGTTGAAGCTAAAGACCAACTCAGGGCATTGGATGAGCCTGTTAGCCTATACACTTTTGAAAGATTGTAATTAAATATAATTTTTATATTTTACTATGTTTAGAGTCTAAAAAACATGCAGAAGTAATCGAATGTTGCTGTGTTAACCATCTTGCTGCTAAAAACACCAAAAAAATATTTGGATATTTGCTTTAAAATGTGTTTTGCTGCAGGGACTCAGGACTATCCTGAAAATTAGGACCATGATTCTATATCATAATTTTGCACTGAAGTACATTGGATCCTCGACTTAGGACGTACTCAAATTCATGGTTGTGCTGCTCCAAAACTGTTGTTGCTGTTTTTTGACACAAATAAAAGTGAAAGTAACTTTAATACAACTTTAAAAATGTAATACAAAGCCTCGGGTGGGTGAATGTCTCCATCTGGTGGACAGACAGAGGAATAGCCCCAGTGTAAAACACAGTAGACGCTTATGTAAGGGGGTTTCCACTTATGATGGGGTTGTGTTTCTTATCGTACTTCCTAAGCTGAGGACCCCATGAATAGGAAAACTTATGTAAAAACAATCGACTTGCGACACATGTTGAGGAATGGAATACGAACTCCCTGTACCATGTTTTTTGCGTAAATACCTTCCGACCAATCACAAATGTTGTTTATCATTCATAATACAACTGTGCGGTGTGGATGTTCTCCCTTTGTTAAATTTACATTTACAGCATTTGGCAGACGCTCTTATCCAGAGCGACGTCCATGGTGAGCGGTTGGGGGTTAGGTGCCTTACTCAAGGGCACTTCAGCTGCTGTCCGGTCCCGAGAATAGAACCTGGGACCCTTTGGTCACAAACCCACTTCTCTAACCATTGAGCTTTGTGGAGTTCATCCAAAGATATGAACATGAGGGTACACTGCCCCCAGGTGTGACTGTGATGGACTGCTCAACTGACCGAAGTGTTTTTTCCACCTGCGAGTGCTTGAATTGGTGGTGGCCCCCACCTGTCCCACCAGCCTGGCTGGGGTAAACAGTCCCAGCCTCAGTATAAACCATACCCAATCAGAGCAACACTGAAGAACCAGTTCTGGTGCCCAAAAAACACAGTGTGGATCTTTAAAACAGATCCCATAATGTTATGTATCAGTTCACTTTCTGTGCAGAAACTTTATAACGAAATTCAAGATTCTTCATACTTTAACAAAATCTCTTAAAGTAGAGTCCAGATGTTCTTTACTACACTCTTGTAAAACGGGGATTGTAAACAAAATGGTTCTGAACATTGCTGAGGAGGAAACATTTGGCTCTTCCTAGAATGTTGGTTACAATAGTTCTCCAGACCAACAAACATTAAAGAATTTAAGACACGGTTCCTCAATGTCATAGCTTAAAGAACCATTGTTTGGTCTGTTAGTTTAAGACTAGAAAAAAAAAAGTCAAATTTGGTGGGAAAAGACAAGTAAAAAAGTAAATATTTTGAAATAATAAAAGGTATGAACATTTGTCTTTAAAGGTTCTTTGGTTCCATATTAACATTTTTGATGGATGTCTTTGTAAAGTGAGTTTAATCGTCTAGGTTTTTCCTTACAAATGAAGGTCTACACTCATCACAACATTAGACCAACCGGGCAAAGTTATGGGGCAAAAGAACTGTTGAAATTGTAGAGATAGAAGCAAAATTAGTTTTTATTAATATCCCACTATAATTTCTGTTTTGCCTTCTAGTCTCTCACACGAAGAAACACAGCTTTGAACCTTCTCTTTGACAGTCAGATCAGGAACTTATACATGCACAACAGGTTTGTGGAGAACGCTCTTGAAGCTTCTGACGAGGTCCTCACAGCAGGTGCTCTCTGCTCCGTCCGAGGGATTAGCAACCTCTGAGAATTTTTCGCTTCGACTGCTTCCAAAGAACGGGTCAGCTTTTACGGCAGAAATGCTCTACAGCTGAGAAGATCTTCATTCACTCCAGCAAACGAACCGGCGAAGTCTCAGAAAAGTGAGGTCCAACCGGCGAATATAAATGAAAGCCTTCAGAATCTATTGTTCAGCAAATCCCCAGACCTCCTAGAGTCAGCATGTTATGAACCATTGCCATTGGTAAGCATTACCATTTTTTGGTAAATTCTCACCTCATTTTGCTTTTTTCAGTATAAAGGGATTAGGCCTTTGTTCTGAAGTTTTAGGCAGCGAACGAAACCTTATCCAATTAGGAATACGTGGCTGAGTCTCAATTTAAACTGTTGTGAGTGAGAGTACAAATCACTTTAACCCTCAGAGAGAAAAGCCAGTGTGAATACACAAAGCAGGTCATGGACCTTGGTAATTGGAGACACCACCATGATCCTCCATTACTCTACGCGCCCTGTTTGCGCATTAGCCCAAAGGGTTGCGCTCACTTTGTCCAATCCAAACCATTCTTCGCTGATACAAAGGATTCAGAATTTATCAATACCTCTCCGTCAATAGTTCTCGCGCTCTGCCAAAGGCGCTAAAGACGACCATTGATTAAGAGTGGCCATCAGTGAAGAGCGTTTAAATAGAACTCAGCTATTCAACCGCCATGAGGCTGATGGAGAAGCATAGAACGTCTACAGCCGAACCGACGGCACTAAATGACTCAATAAAATGGACGAGCGCCTCTAGTGTAGTGATGCAAAGGGATGGAGATGTAGTTCTGGCATTCGACATCATAATCTGGCCAACGGTGTAGAAAAGAGGCTCAGAAACCACAACTCCTTCTCTGTCCAGCACTTGCAGGACAACGGGAGGGAACCTGAGGACCACATTCAAAAGAGATGACAATGTATACACAGGTCAGCCATAACATTAAGACCACCTGTCAAATAGTGAGCAGGTACCGCTAGTGATCAGCCATAACAATAGGACCAATATTGAGCAGGTCACACACACACTTTAATAAGTAAAAGACGAGAATATATAAAATAATATATAGTATGATAACAGGAATAATATTAGGATAAACAACAGAGCTCATAAAAAGAAATGATACAAATGATACAAAAAAGTTAATCTGACTTTCAAAGCTATTAATGATTAGCAACATAATTAGGTTAATTTCTCACCATTTATTGTTCAGATTCTGAAACACTACAGGATCTGCTGCTCTGGAGATGCTCTAGCCATTCGTTGATTTAGATCCTTATGCTTCTAGCACATCAGTTTCAAGAACTGACTGTTCAGCTGTTGCCTAATATATGCCAGACTCCTGAAAGGTTCCACTGGAATGAAATAACTATCAATGTTTCTTATTTCACCTGGAGGTGGTCTTAATGTTGTGGCTGAAGTGAATCTGTTCTAACATACTGGACAGCGATGTGTCGGCATGTGTCAGTCTAACGAGGTTTAATGGAACGTGAAATGATGCTGAACAATGATCGCATGTCCATAAAGCAGCGACGATTACATCCACTCAGTCGGTCACACAGTGACGCGTAGGTTTTCTCCCTTAAATAATAAAATCCTCAGAGATGGCAGCTGTCGTGACCTTTCAACCAAGGACGACTTGGCACTAAATTCGGTGTAGGCTGCTCATCTCAGTGTGACGAGTGCTACAACCTACATCTACTGACCAACCAATAGAAACGCAGCAGGAAGTGATACACTAAATAAGGTGTGACTGGGATCATCACTCTAGTAGATGGTGAAGATGAAGGATGGTAGCTACAATTCTGTAGATGTTCTCATCCTATAGTCTATACATGACACTTAATGGAAGTCAGATTGGCTTGCAATACATTTATAGAGACTTCAACAGCTGAGGGTGACAGGAGCAGAAGTAACCTTGGGAGGAACCAAGACTCAGTACGGGACAAAAAAAAACTTGTAAAAGTGGCATCAGTGAAGTTGTTAAGGGCATGGAGGTGGCTTGTGGCAGATGGTTGCACAAGAGACCCCACTGATGGACGATCTGGTGGAAAGTACAGGCCAGATGTGACCCTGGACCTAGCAGTGGTGGAGCAGTTCCTGGTGGCCTCGTGCAGTGGGTGATCTAGCTGGAAGCCCCTAGATCAGGTGATGGAGGTTCCTGCTATGCAGGTGGGCCATAGTGATGGTAGACCAGGCTGAACAGAGGGACAGCAGTGGTCAGATGAAGACGATGATAAACAGAACTGTTGAGGTCTCAGTCTGTTGGCATCTCAAGTACCACCAACAATGGAAGCATCTGTAGATGATCTGCAAGGGCCAATCAGAATGAAGTGTGACCAGTTTAGCCTCACAGTAAACCCCCATTCCCCCCGTTCGCCCACTCGCGGCTCAGTGTGATGAAGGATCGGTATTATGGCTGTATGATAAATCAATTGCAGTTTTAATTGTCCCACGTCTCCAAGGGAAACATACAACACCCAATCAGCACGTGGCTGTCCCCTGTAGGAAGATCAAGTGGCATTTAAAAATTCAATAGCAAATTCATATAATAAATCACAGCGCTGGGACGAGGCAGACTTATAAATCAATCTGCGTTCTGTTACGAAGGAAAAGAAAAGCCTGCAAATCCTGTTTCTCAGAGTAAAATAGCGCAGGAGGGAGTTTAACACCTCCTCTGAGGATTTTTCCCTCTTTTTTTCATCCCGCCGCTCACATTAATTTCTCTACAGCAGCTTGACTCTGATGAACTGTGCTTGTTTCACACGCGTCTATTTCAAACGTTTTTTTCATAAACGAGTGATGAATTTCTTCATCGTCCACCATAGAAATTATAGATGTGATATTTCCCACGCTGCAATTCATTTATCTTTTCAAACTCCTCTTTTAATAATAATACAAAAAGCTTGGATCAGTTCAGACAAAAACAGCCTCTGACTTTTAATCATATTTATATTAATATGCTGTTTTGTATTTGTAATGTTACGTGTTTCTCTGTTTCTGTCGTACAGCACTTCAAGTAAAAAAAAAAAAAAAAAAAGAAACAACCTCTTTGCTGCATGTTCATTGGTTAAAATGGGTCACATGATTGTAGTCACGTGGTCATCCAACATCTTCGATAGAGACGAGCTAGAGTAGCGTTGCACCAGCCATATTTCCATCTTGTTTCATCTGCTTGTGTGAACCTTGGCGAAGCTTTGTTTGTGAGTGGATAAGTTAAATTAGACATATAGATGCTGTTTCTGCTTAAATGTGTAATTCATATTATTGTATATTTACAGTTTCACACTTACAATGCTGCTGTGATTACAATTTGACTACGTGGAAAGACAGTATCTTCATTAAAGGACATTCAAACGTTTGATGTTGGTGCTCCTTCATCAATGAAGCTGCCTAACACTACTGTAATCAAGTAAGTAAGGAGTGTTTAGCTATCTGGTGATGTGTGCCTCGTCATGCGCTCAGGAGTCAGAATAGTATTCATTTAGACATTGTACGTTTGTGCTATTATTTTTTTAGATTAACAGCCATACGATTAAAACCACCTCGCCATCGTACTGCTGGCATTCACTCAACAAGAGCTCTGAAGGTGCTCACACCATCTCTTATGGCCTCATTGAATGAGTAATCCAGCACATCCCACACTCGCTTCATTCAAAACCTGGAGGCACCTCGTCTTGTTCCTGAGTAATGTTTGCAGTGAGACACCAGCTTAGTGGAGGGCACTGCCACCTAAACATTCAGCAATGTTTAGGTACAGTGCTTGAACGTTTGCTGCATAACCATTTCGATTCAGTTAATGGACAGATGTTGGAATCTCACTATCCATCACTAACAGTAACGACAAGCCATCCAGACCCAGATGGAGCATGACCGTCTCCAACCAAAACACTCCCACCACCATGTTTAACAGATGCTGGAACACAGTAGTGTTCTTTCTTTAAATGTAATGCTTCTTGTTCTATTTTGGCTTCTAGATTAAATTTTTCTGATTTTTAAATGTGTGTAACTGTTGGATTCAAAACCTTTGCCAGCGTTCATCAGCACCTCCTTTGTTGGAGCCGTGGTCCACGTCCACAGATGTCTTGTGTGAAATCAAGTTTTGCTGGAAGCTTGATGTTCTCCCACGCGCAACTGATCCTCATCCCACTGACTGAAAACCCCAGGTTCTGATTTTGCCTTCATATTATCATCCAAGGGTTCACTTTTGCAACACAGAAATGTCATCAGACTGTTCATTTCAATAAACACATGAGCAAATATAATCGTATAATTTTTTAACTCAATGAGTCAGATGTTTAAGGAACTTTCATACAAAACATTTTAAAGGGTTCACAAACTTTCAGGCATCAGGTGTCAAAAGAACATCCATAAGAATGCAAGACTCAGGGATCCGACCAAACTCACCACATGCATCAGTGAGCCTTGGGTGCCCATGACCCAGTGGATCACCGTTGGTAGGTACACTCCACAAGATCTGCTGTTCTGGAGATGCTCCATCACAATAAGACCTCAGATCTTCACACTCCTGCTTCCAGGACATTAACTTCAAGAACTGACTGTTCACTGTGCTGCCTAATATATACCCCCAACAGAAGCTGCTGAGATGAGGTCATCGCTTCACTCCGCAGTGGTGTTAATCTTACGGCCGATAAGTTCTTTTTCACAAGGATCTCTTGGAGCTTTTTCCACCATGTGAAGAGTTAAAGCTTCTGCTCCACTCTGCTACATATATCTTCCTGCCTCATGTGGATAGATGTTCTTGCTCTAAATTGAGTGGAGTATTAAAGTCAAGATCTACCTTTGCAAATGTATAAATTATTGATAGTCATGGGAGGAGACTCATCCACTTTCTTCTGACCTTCACTGAGCTAAAATTGGGTTTTAGGAGCCAATGTTCTTCACTTTATTCCTTCAAAAGAAGGTCATCAGAATGAGAGTTTGGTAATTAGTGAAATCCTGTGTCCTTGTAAAGGTCTTTTTTTTCCAGCAATAAATGACGAGATGAATTTTCTGGTCAGGTTCTCAGATGCCGTTTTACACAAAGGTTCTTGCAGTCTACAGTACCGTGCAAAAGTCCTTGTTCCTATTCATCTCAGCAGTGAGTCTTTCTGCTGCGAAAAATAAATTCTTATTAGAATAAATGTAAACAAACACAAAAGCACTAAAAAAAAAAATAATACATTTGATTAGTATTGATTCTAATATTATCTAAAAATAAAACTCACTTCCTCTAAACTGCTCTTACTTCTAAGACTAAGACTTTTGAACAGTACTGTATATCAAGTATCTGATTATTTGATTGAGCACACTTTATTTATCATTATTTATTTATTCATTAGGTAAATAAGAACATTCCAGCAGTTTACATACAAGAAACAATAAAGTTTAATGCACAGTACAAATAGAAATAAACATTAAAGCTACAATAATTAAAACAGATATTAATTTTACAAATGTGAAATAATAGAATTAAACAAGTGTACTCCATAATATTTGGGACAAAAACACATTTTTTCTTTAAATAAGGCTGAATTGATTCAAAGTAATCAAAGTTCACATCCCAGGCTCAAGTCCAATTGTAATTTGTACATGGTGAAAATAAAATGGATGACTAATGTCTGGAATGTGCACTTTAATCACATCTAAAGAGTTTGATTTTACATTTTACACTATGGAACAGCGGGTAAATCAAAGAAAAAAATATTTTTGTGGCGAGGATGGCACTGTGTACACCCTCAGTAGTTCTCTATAGTTATTTTTTTTATAGTTTTACATTCATATCGTGCAAGAGTGTCAAGAGGACTCACCATCACTCACACATACTGCATACATTTGCACAAACCCAGGACTCTCATTGGTCCCCCCGCACACCCATTCACACTCACTCACATTCATGCTCATCCGCACCTCATTTGCACATTTGTTGTAATTTGCACATTGCATATTGTTTATATTGAATAATGTTTATACTGGATAGGTTTGATAGGGTTTTATATAGGTTTAATATAGGTTTGTTAAGGTTTTATATTCCTTATATTCTTTATATTTCTTTAGAAGGTTTTAAATATTTGTACTGTATTTATTGTTGTTATTGTCGCATGCCCTTACATTGTTTTTTAAATTGCTCTTAAATTGCTTTAGATTGTTTTTAACTTGTGTTTATGTATCTGGAGGTCACGGGTGGTCGCAACAAGCATTTCACTACACATCATACTGTGTATAACTGTGTATGTGACATAAAAATTGAATTTGATTTCTTTTTTTTTTTTTTTTTTGATTTTCAATAGTGTCCAGCGCAGGTGAAGTGTCCATGTTGTCCAGGGCACGAGAAGGCACAGATGCTAATACATAGATAAACAGATGTACAGACTCCAGGTTTGTCTCACTGCTGATGATAGAATTAACAATGTAGAACCTAAACCCATTTTTAATCTATTATCAATGAAAAGTGCAAATCAAACACTACAGTCATTTGTAAACAGCTGTTTCTCCCATTTCTGTCCTGCCAATCCACATCGATGGAGCGTCCCACACACCAGTCACTTCTGGGGACGTCCAATAATTCAATATAATCCAAAATCAATAAATCTAGAGCTTAAAGGCCGACTGGCTCTTCTTACAGCCATAAAGAGACACCCACTGGTCTTCAGTCCTATGTGAGCTGTTGACTCTCTCGCTTCCTCTGACTGAATGAGAGTTGACTGGGTGTTTGATGAGTTGATTTGAGGAACGGAAGAACTAGGCATGGTTGCCAGTTTTTTTCCAGGCTGAGGTTTGAGGCCCGAAATGATTTCTGACATTTCACAAACAGCCCGCAAACTAAAAACCTCCAGAACCTTTTCATCAAGCGAGTTAAACGTTCAGAACACTTCATAAAAACATGGCGCCCCATATCACCTCTAGTTCATACCCTGCTGTGTATATTGGATGGATCTGCAGCCCTTTAAAAGATTGGAGTTACTCACCTTGTATCCACAAGTGCTGGCCATTGTATCAGAAAGATGCACCATATTGATGCTCTATGGTGATACTGGACCTCTAGAGTGTGCAAGAGATGGCCCGAAGATGTTCCTGGTAGTGCTGGAGAGAGAGAGGTCACTTGGGTGTATAGGGTGGTCCTCCCTCTCCCTTAGCTGAATTAGCAGTTAGTGTTAGTGTAAGATGTGAGCTGGAGCAGTCGGTTTTAAACACTTATGTAGCTGTAATGAAATAGTTATAGTATTAGGCAGCAAGTGAACAATCAGTTCAATCATCCAGAACAATCATGTTTGCACTGGAAGCAGGAGCGTAAGGTGATACAGCATCTCCAGAAGAGCAGGTCTTGAGGGTTCCAGGTCTGCAGTAGATGAAAAAAAAAGGGATCCTTGACTTACGATGGGGTTTTGCTCTTCATTGTGTGTCGTAAGTCGAAATTTGACGCAAATCGAAATCCATTAAATAAGCGTTTACTGTGTTTTACACTGGAGCCATTCCTCTGTGGGTCCACCAGAGGGAGACATTCACCCACCTGAGGCTCTGTATTGCATTTTTCTTTTTGTTAGTTAAAGTTTCACTTTCAACACCATTTTAAAAAAGCAAACAGTATTTGTGGCAGCGTCGTAATCGCGATTTTCTATAAGTTGAGAATGTTGTAAATCGAGGACCCCCTGTCTACCAAAAGTGATCCAACAAAAGTGTCATGGGCACAGAAGTTGTCACAAAGCAGCTTCACAAGGTCCGGGTCCGAGCCCCTAATGAGCCAAGGCGGTGAAGGCGAGAAAAACTCCCTGAAACTGAGGAAGAAACCTTGGGAGAAACCAAAGCTCAGTAGGGGAACCTCCTCCTCTGGTCGACACCGGGTAATGGATAATGAACCGAATTGTTTGAGTTCCAATGTTTGAGGTGTAGGCATAAGATGAACATGTGCTGATGGTCAGAGGAGGCAGCTAGACCCCGATGGAGATGGATGGGCCGGAGTCAACAGCATGGGCTGGAAGCTTCCATGATGGAGAAGCACTGCAGTCTCTAGTGAGCAGGTGGAGAAGCACTGCAGTCTCTAGTGTGCAGGTGGGCCATGATGAGGGTCCGGCAGGCAGGACACATCGGTGGCAGCTCCTCTCAGTGATGAGTGAACAAAAGAAGAACAGAGTTAGTGTTTGTTTGGTGA